>JANHFQ010006157.1:6991-17227 GCA_032468035.1 Aparallactus werneri | reverse complement strand
CAAGCTATTCCCATTTAAAATGGCTGAATCTAGCCCTCATCTCTTCTTTTTCTTCTAGTAAATATTATCTTTTCTTTAGTCTCTTTTTTCTTCCCAGACCCCCTTCTTTGTGTGTTATTTCCACTCTCTCTGTTATCTTCAGTGTTTTCCCCCTACTTTTCTGACACAAATTTCGACTGTCCTTTGGTGACAGAATGTAGCTGTCCTTTCTGTACTCCAGAATGTAGCTTTTTTCCTCCAATTCTGCCAAACTTTGTCCTGCTTGATAACACTCTCCTCAAAAATGCAATCTGTGGCCCGAATTGATCCCCCCCTCCATTGATCAGGTTTCTTTAACAACTCAGTTGTTGCACACTCCACCTCCAGCTCTTCTTTATCTCCCATCTCGTCCATCTCCCAGCACATCACAAAATCCTCAGGAAGCTCAGGAACCTTATTTAAAAAACCTGGTTTTTTTTCCAAAATATTTAAAATTTTGCAACCCATTTCCAACATGAATCTATTATTCCATATTATTCATAGGAAGCCTCTTTACAATCCAATGGGGAAGATGCCATCATTGCATACATAATAATCACTCCATTCAATCAGGGCAATCACTTTCAAAGTTCTTTGAAATTTTCAAATATTCAATTCTCAGCTACCATCTTCCTCATTTCACTGAGATCTGGTAATTCCAACCATTCTCCTTCCAATCTCAAAATGCAAAAAAATCCAATGTAATATCTATTTTAAAATAGTAACATGGCACTGTTCCAATTAGCCAAAGATCTTTTGGGGCTCGTATTGTTTCGGGGCTTATAATTGATTTTAAGAGATCTTTTTACCCGTCCACAAATCTGCCTGGATTATCGCTTCTCCTCCAGCACTATTCTTTTCCGAAATGGTCCCGACTTCAAGACGGCTGTAATGGCCAATGTCCATTCAGTCATCGGCTGTGGGTGGGAGGAGGCCAAGGCAAGGAGGAGGGAAGGTGGTCCCCCCCTCAACTCACCTGGCAACTCCCCTTCACTTTGCCACCTCTATGAGGTGGCTTAGGTCCCTCCAAGGACCCTCAGGCCAGAGGATCTGGGGCGAAACCTCAGAGCTCGCAGATCCATACCTAGAGTCGCTAGAAGTCAAACTGGAACTTTCTGATCGACAAGCTCAGCATCTTAGGCACTGAGCCACCATATAACTCTGAAATGACTGTGTGGACTCCTGAAAGGAACATTCCACAGTAAAATATTTTCTTGTTGTGTTTCCAAATGTAAAATATCTTAGCTCACTGCTTAGTTTACCAGAACTTAGTAAATCTAAGGATATTAATTCTTCGCTTCCATTAAGAATTCATGAAAAACTCCTTCATAATCTTTGGTTTCAAATTTCAGTCATACATATATCCATTAATTTCTTCTGGGTTTTTTTGAAAGTGAGCTTGGATTAAAGAGCTATATCTGAGAAGGACTTACATTTTTTACAAATCCTGTGGGACTTGTCCAGATGATCAGTTTCAAACTTGATAAGGTAAAGGTAGAACCTGCTTAGCAACTGCCTCAGTTAGTGGCTGTTCATAGTTATGATGGTGATAATGTAACTTTACAACAATCTTCACATTAATAACCTTTGCAGTTCTGTAAAGCAGAGGGAAGCTAAATTAAGATCATATGTTGGAAACCATAACCACAGTTGTGATTTCATTTAATAACTGCTTTACTTAATGACTGAGGAGCCAGTGAAGATGATGACTGGAGCCAGGCCAATTATTACCTAAGATCCCTGTCAAGGGAAAAAAGAGGAACAAATCTCTATCTCATAATAGTAACATTGATATATTTATTTAAATTTTCTTTCTGGATCTAATAACAGCCATTATTCTGCTCTTATGTTTTCTTATTATTAAGTGTGCATCAAAGAAAAGATGATGTTGCTAAGCCTGAAAGACTGGCCTTCTGACATGAGATTAACATCTTTCAAAATATGATTTCCAGAGGAAATACCTTGTTAATCAGAAATTGTGCCTCTAAAGCTTAATGTGTATCAATAACTTAAAAAAAGCAGACAAATGCAATAAACTCATTCAGCTAACTTGTATACACACACATTAGCTGCCTGGTAATGCATAATCAAATTAGTGCTGAACCGATATGAACTTGCTCCATTCTGCATCTAAGCAATCCTGATACACATAATGATAGATTTTCTAGGTCTTTGCCCTTCTCAAGTTCTCTTTTTGATGAGCATTAGAAAACATGACACTCAAGGATCAAAAGAGAACTAAAATTGTGGGAAGTGTACCAATTTTGAAGATGTATCAGCTTTTATATTGCATCACTGTCCCAAAAAATAGACAGAAATGAAATGATGAAGGAAAAAAAAGGAGCTGTGAACCATGATGTAGGTGACTAAGAAGATACAGAACAGTTGTCAAAGCAAATGTCAGGGAACATTAATAATTTTAGGCACTATATGTGAATTATTTAGACATTTCCAAATAAAACAAAAGCATCTTCCTGGGAGGCACTAAGTGCAAGGGTAGGCTTCTACCAGTTCGCCCGGTTCGAGTGAACCGTTTGTTCCAATAGTCTATCAGTTCAGTGAACCTGTAGCTAAATCAGCTGGTTTTCAGACCTATGGTGATAAATGCATGCTGTGTGTGCATCAATTTAGGCCTGAAAATCAGCTGATTTATCTACCAGTTCAGCTAAATGTAGCTACCGGTTCACCCAAGCCGGTAGCAAAATCAGCTGATTTTCGGGCCCAAATTGATGCGCAAGTGCACAAAATGCCTATACCAAGTAAACAGATTGTTAGAGCGGTAGAAACCCACCCCTGACTAAATGCAATCATCACATATAGATTTCTTCCATCCTGATTTTACACTTGGATCATCATATGAACTTTGTATTGTTGCTATTCAGAAGGTAATTGGCAGTATGTAGAGTTAGATGATAAATGTAGTTTATGTAGTCTATCCAAATTTTAATACAAAATTACTGTACCTGCAGTTAGCAAACTTATAGGAGAAGTTGGACATATATATCATACTCATCAACTTCACATTTCTGATTTTGTGAAGTAGAATACAGCTCAAAACTAAAAATTAACTCTCAGCGTTGTTGCAGAAATTTCTATATTTGGGTTATGTGTGCACAATTATATAATTTCTTTTAAAAATCTACAAAATCTCTCTGTGTGTAAAGTGAACACAACTACTGTATATACTTTCATTAGTAGTAACAAAAGTGCAAATAATTTGTCATGTGAAGATTCCTCATTTTATAAAAATAAGTTGCTAAACAAAAATAATCTTGCCAGTCCAGAGATACTTATAGAAGTCTATGTTTCAAATAGAGGTAGACCTTGATTTACAATAGGTTGCTTGTGACCATTCAGAGTTCCAACCTACCTGGAGGGGATGGGAGGATACTTATAACTATATTCAAAGTATTGATTTATTTTATTTATTTATTTTTATTTTGTCAAATATGTACAAGATAATAGGTAAAGTATGAACATAAACATGAACAAAGAAAGTGTATATAGGTAAATTGAGACAGTAAGACAGGGACGGTAGGCACGCTGGTGCACTTATGCACACCCCCTTTACGGACCTCTTAGGAATGGGGTGAGGTCCACAGTAGACAGTTTGAGGTTGAGTCTGTGAGGGTTTGAGGATTTAACAACGGAGTCCGGTAGAATATTCCAGACATTAACTATTCTGTTGCTGAAGTTGTATTTTCTGCAATCCAGTTTGGAGCGATTTACCTTGAGTTTGTTCCAGCTCCGGTTATGCAAAGACACTTTGTATGCTTGGCAACTGATCTCATTTATGGTGATTTGCAGTGTTCCTCAGTCATGTACCATGTTTTAATGTGGTTTTGCTGAAAATATGTAGGAGGAAGTCTGACTGGGTCGGGAGGAGGAATTAAACAGGAAATTCACCTGAAATCCCTACATTGGCATAAGACGGCCAATTCTGACAACCCCCCCCCCCCCCGAATGCCATTGAGTTTTATCTTACCCAGGTGCAAATCTTCATTCTGAGAAGCACCTGTCTATAATCTTGAATAATGAAACAGCTTATTGAACTCTTCTCATTTGAGTCTGTCATTTGCCCTTGTCTTTAATCTTCTCAGACTTATCAGGTAGCAAATGATACCCAAACAGGAATGACAGCAGACCAAGGAGCAAGGGATGCTATGCTATGATGTCAAGATGGAATATAGATTGAAGTGCATAACATGACAGTAATAATACTTAAGGTAGTGCAATAGGTGCTAAATGTAGCATTTCCAGTGATTCCAGTGACTCTGGCCTCACCAGTATCTCCAATGATGCAACTAGTGTTACAGAGAAGCCATGGAGTTTACCTGAAAGATTTGGAGGAGAATCAGAGAAGATAAGAAACTGCATGGCTACCATGTATAAGTGAGAAAACATGGAACTTTTTTTCTCTACAACTTTTTCCCTATCTGTATTCTACTGCCTATGTAGCTAACAAGGGGAGAGGAACAACTGAATGAAGAGGGCACACAAATACTTCAGGAATATCAGTAGGCAGTTCAGCCAGTAGAAAGAGAGAATGTCCAGCATTTTCATTAGAGACAAAATTGGGTAATAGATTGTCTTGTGGAGGATCACAGCCTGAAGAGACAAAAGAAAACTAGCAAATTGGGATTCAGATTGTCCAAGTTAAAGAAAACCCAATCCAGGAGAATAGATCAAGCAGACTTGAGGGGAGTGGAAAAACTGCTGGATGACAATTTCAGAAACAACAGTATTTTTTTTTGCAACAAAAGAGATGGATTGTTGAAATGTGCACTGTATTTTAGTAACTCAGTCTATTCTGTATAAACCTTTAGCAACTCTCTCTGGAAGTTATTAGGAAATTCATTCATTTATAGTTCTTGTACTGTCTGTGTATTTGTATGGGCTTTGAGCTTCTACTGCAGGTAACATGCTTATATTACATGTATATTGTACATGTATATTACTTGTATATTACATATTTTTCTTAATAGATGACCAAATAGTAAAAGAGGAGTTTCAAGCTTTTTCTGCTCACTGGAGTCTTGGCAGCTGGGTGTTTCAGGGGAATTGATCAGAAACTACAGCAATACATGAGACATCTCTGGAGGAATTATATCGTCAATAACCCAACAATTGGTGTGTTAACATAGAAGTTATTCAAACAAGCAACATAAATCGGAATAGGAACATTTCAGCCAAACCATATTGGCAGAGTCATGAACAATTCTAATTTGGAAGTAAATAACTTTTATTAAATAGATTATGATAGTCTTCACTTAATGACACTAATTGGAACCATAAACTCCACTGTTAAACATTGTGTTCATAAGTCAGAAAACCATGTGAATGCACTTAGTGACAGCAGTTCCAGAACTCCCAGTTGGGATTGTTAAGGGAGGTCTGTGCAGATTATTAAGCAAGTTCCTCACATGACTGCTACTTCTGACTTCCTGCCAACTTGCCCATTGACATTGTTGGCGGAAGTCAGAAGAGAAGGTCATAAATCAGAGTCAAATTACCACAGGATGCTGTGACATTATAATTTCAAAATGGATACAGAGCACCCAAATCATAATCACATGACAGTGAGCATAATGCAACATCCCTAAGTATGAGTTCTAGCATAACTACCACTTGTTCAGCACCATCATAATTTTGAATGGTTGTTGAATAATGGTTGCTAAAGAAAAACTAAATAATTTATTGTCCATCACATTTATCATACTTGGCTATGTACATAATGTAGACCCAGTTGAATTGTAGGATAATACATGTCACTTTTATTATACTTGCCCTAAGTACCTTTACTCTTCAAGATATAGAGATTTTTATTTGACAATTTACAAACATTATGCATTGTTTAGCTTATTTGAATCACTGTAGGTTTTTTTAATTATATGGAAAAGAATAATGGCAATATGTTTCATAGGTTCATCTTCTTTAATATTTATTTGGCAAAATATTGTTAATAGTGAAGCACTAGTGATTGAAGTGTTCATAAAGTAATTATTTCAGATGCTCTCTAGGAAGTATGTTTTCCCTAAGAAACATTTGTTTTTGGAAAGAAATACTATATCTACAATCAAAATCTACCATCCCATCCTATCCTTTCCTATCCCTTCCCTTCCCATCCCAATCTGATCTCATCTTATTTCATCTAGGCATTATGCTTAAATATTTGGAAGATATTCCAAATATTTAAGCATAATTTAACCTTTATTTTTATAAATTGTTTGCAAAGTCACTTTGTACATAAATGGATGAAGATATAGGTAAAGGTTTCCCCTGTTCAGTCATGTCCAAATCTAGGGGGGTTGCCCTCATCTCTGTTTCTTAGCCAAGGGAGACAGCATTGTCCAATGACATTTCCAAAGTCATGTGGCTGGCATGGCTATACACCGAGGTGCATGGAACACTATTACCTTCCCACTGAAGTGGTACCTTTAATCTACTTGCATTTGCATGCTTTCGAACTGCTAGGTTGGCAGAAGCTGGAGCAAATAATGGGAGTGCACCCCATCACACAGTGCTCAGGTCTCAAAATTGGACTGTGAGCTTGCCAGCTGACAAGTTCAGCATCTTTTTTACCAAAAGAAAATGTTTAGGTTCATACACACAAGGCAGGCTGAAAAAGAATTATTTTCTTATCAGCTAAAGTTACTTTTCATTGCACTGCTAATCTCTCATAAATATATTTCTGCTGAACTAAGAGGATTGGATGAAAGGAATTAAAGAGATTTGGTATGGATACCATATTTGGAAGAGTTTCTAATGAGATTACTATTAAAAGGCAGCCTTGTGCCTGGATTTTGAACAAGTCTAGAGACTCTAATAAGATCATCCTTTCTTTTTCTACTGGATGAAATGGTGCCAGCTGCAAAATGTGAGAATGAAAATCACCAGGTTCTGATCAGTATGTCCAAACAAGTCCTTGGAATTATATACCTTAAAGGTCACATACACAAAAAAAATCAATAATAGGAAATCAGTTTGCCAAAATGCATATTGATTAACATGGAAAGGTAAGATTTAAGGAAGATAAGATTTTAAAACTTCTTTGTCAAAACAGAAAGATATTGTGGATTTTTATTATTGTTTTAATAGTCTGGGAAGTAGACTTAAAATATCTCCCTCTGTTCATTTTATTCTAGATGCATAAAATGCATAGAGTATGAGCAAGGTTATCAGACATGCCTTTGCATTGAGGAAATGCTAAGAAAAACACAGCATGCCTGAAGTTACACTTTGTAGATTAGGAAATAGCACAAGCAGAAGACTGTAACAGTTTGGGAAAATTCCTTGCAATCAGGATAAATGAACATTTTGATGAGGAAAGAAAATGCATAAAATCAGAGCCAAGAAAGAATGTTAGCAACCTCAAAGCTAAAGGTAAACAAAATAAAGAAAGACTGGGAACAAAAAGATAAAATAATAAATGCATTTGATAGAAGAAATTAGGAAAATTGTTATAATTTACAGTCTTTGTTCTGTGGCTTGCTAGGCCAATTATTGCAACTTAGTTCAATTTAATTTTTGATAATCTTTCTTCAGTCCTTTTTTTCCTTCCTTCCTCCCTCCTTCCTTCAGTCACTCCCTCCATATCAAAATAAATCAAAGCTACTTATATTTAAGATGAGAAAAACATTTGTTTTTCCTTCTTCTGGCAATCCCCTTCTAAAAATAGTAAAACAATGATTCTGTGGCAAGGTTGTTTAAAAGATAGTAAAAGTACTTCCATATTTGACCATGAAAGTAAAAAGCCACACAAAGCACCAATGTCATGCAAAGGCTTCAGATATGAAACATTGTTTTTATTCTGCTACTTCATACACATTTTCAAATATTTTGCATTTTGTATTCGTTGGTTTCAGCGAATACAGAGCATTATCTCATCTGCTTGAATAGACTGACATTAAAGATTTTGTAATTCTTTTAAAAATGTATCAGGTGAAGCTATCTATTCTTGTATTGGAAACATAAGAAGATAGACAAAATCATACATGCAAGGGAGGTTTACTGACAGAAAGTACGATCATATATAGAAAGATATAATTCTTTGCTGACATGTTTTCTTATTTTGATTTTTCCCTCTTTTCCTTTCATGTATTTACTTTTGCAGGAGCAAAATTTTCAGCACTAACACATGTCCTTATATGAAAAAAAATGAGGTGACATTCTCTGAAACTCAGATGTGAGGGAGGAAATCTCATTTTAAAATGTTCTTCAGTTAAAGCTTCAATGGACACACACATTGTGTTGCAGTTGTGAATGATTGTGGTGCATTTAGAACAATTAATTCAGAATGGTCCATAATCTTCTCTGTGAACGATCATCAAAGATCACTGCATTTTCATCTTTTCTTCTCACTGGAACAATGGTGATTGGCAAACCTGTATGGTACTGGTGAGTCAAGATTACGTTACACATGGTGCTGGTGAGTGGAGATTACATTACATTGGTTAGTTTATTAGAATGCAGAGCTCTTTTTAAATTGAGCATCTATTTACATCTCATATCACACCACTACAGATAATATTATTCACACGGATTTAGTGCCCTTTACCTGGAGCCAGCATGTTTATCCTGGCTTGATTACCCCACTACCAAGAAGCTTGCCTCATTTCCCATTGAACAATTTAGCACAGACTATCATTGAAAGTTTAAGAGAAGACCTTTGAGAATAAATGGTCATATAGCAATGCTATGCTAATCTCAGAGCTTTGATTATGACTGAAATCCCCATTGAGACCACTGTTACGCCTGTCAATGCAACAGACATGGGAGAGTTCCAGCTCAAGTGAATAGCAGGAAACAATGAGGATTTCAAATAATAAAAACTGTGGATTTAAGCAGCTCAAATAAATGTACTTTTTTAAGGAAAGCAAGTTTTAATTCTGGGCAATGTTGAAAATGGGAATGTAGGACTTTTCTTTTTAATTAGATTTTGAAGTACATAATATGCAAAATGTAAAGTGGACCTGTGGTTAAAAGGAAAAAAAATGAAATAAATCCTATTGTTCTGATAGAATCTCCATGTTGAGCTTATAATAGCTTTAGTTACTAAAATGGTAATTTGAAATCAACTCAGATTGGTTTAAGACCATTCAGAATGTGAGCTCTAAGGGGGGGGGAGTGAGTTTTCAAAGCTTTAAAGGATTGCATTATGCTTGAGTCAAAATATTAGAATATATTAGTTCATAACAGAGTTGGTTCAGATTACTACAAAAGGAGTGGCTATTGAACCTGATCATCAGGCTATGTAGTTTCCTTGTTAAAAAGGAAAAAGGAAAAAATAGTATGTACCGATTTTCTACTAGAAAAACATCAAAATGCTGCTTATAAAGAAAGACTTACACAGTTTGAACCTAAGGTATCTGACATACAGTGTTCTACCTACCTCTTCAGCATTCTAATCTTCAGGAGTTGTCCATTTTCTTGATCTAATTACCATCAAATGCACATCTGAATGGAGCATGGATGAACTTTCCATTGAGCTTCTTCCCAAGACAGTTTGGTCTTCTATGTTATTTAATCATGCAAAAATATTGATAGCAAACATTTAGGCAGGAGATTATAAGGCTTCAGCAGATATTATATAATTTATATGTAAGTTGAAAAAGAAAAGTGTCATCTCATTGTTCTGTAGAGCAGACATTGCAGCTTGAAATTATCAGGCTCACAGAATACAGAGGTGAGACAAATGAAACCTCTGTAACAACTGTATGGGGGAGGTGGTATTATAAGCAAGCTTTCCTAACATTGAATATAACCTTTGTTTTCGAGATAACAAATATGCAAACAGCATATAGTATATAGAGAATCCATGCCCCATGGCTCAATTATGACAAAACCTTTCTGCACTGCAACTTGTTTACCAATTTTGTCTAGGTGTGTAAGAAACTTGACTATAAATAAAACCATTATTTTGTATAATGATAAATCAAATATCATACTCATTCTCTGTTTCCAACAATCTTAAGTACTTTTTGCAAGATCATTATTTTCTTCATTGTCTTCATCATAAAACAATGATGAATTTCTTAACTTAAAGTGTCACATGATAACACTTATGATCAAGGTGAGGACAATGATTTTGTTGTTGTTAGTTGCAAAGTCGTGTTCGACCCATCGCGACCCCATGGACAATGTTCCTCTAGGCCTTCCTGTCCTCTACCATCCCCCGGAGTCCATTTAAGCTCGCACCGACTGCTTCAGTGACTCCAT
>JANHFQ010006155.1:260751-272398 GCA_032468035.1 Aparallactus werneri | reverse complement strand
GTGAACATTAATAGTATTATGTTGGATTGTTTTTAATGTTTTTAATGTTTTAATATTTTAATGTTTTATGTTGTTGTGTTTGTTGTTGTGAGCTGCCCAGAGTCCGTGAGGAGGTGGGCAGCATACAAGTTCCAACAATAAATAAATAAATAAATAAATAAAAAATTGCTTAAAGAAGTGATTCTGTATTACATGCTCAAAATCGGAAATCTACCATTACATGAGGAATGATGATGCTACCAAATGGGGCTTAGCAAATAGGATTTCTCTTTTATAAAGGAAAGATAGTGCCATCTGGCTTTATAATCTTGCATTGATGAAACATATTTACTTTCTGGTTATGAACTGGTTTCATACTGACATGTGATCAAGATGTAATATGAATAAAAACTATGCTGTTTTTTTCCTATGTAACATAATACACTTTTGTCCTTTTCCTTCTTTCTCTTTTTCTTTTGTTTTCTTCTTTTTACTGTATCCCTTATTTATTCTTAATTTCTGGTTCAGAAATTAAGAACTAAAATATTGTTTTCAAATTAAAGATTTCTCCTATGGGATTTCAGTCAAAATAGATCATACAATTCAAACTAGCAACAAAAGGATATTGGCAAACTCTATAAAAAAAGAAACATAACAGAGTCTAAAACAGTCTTTTCTCCAAATACACTTCCAAATATAGCAGCTGGTGGCTTTAAGTGAGTGTCAAGTGATTGACCATCCTGGATTGCAAAAGCAGGATATTCACAAGCTGAACTCTGAGGCAAGCACTACGATATCATTTGTCCATCCCTGAAAAAAAATTGTCAGAAACCATCATGAGAAGTAATTGCCCCCAAGTAATTTCTCATGCTCTCAAACTGTTGTTATCCTTCTCCACTTCTGGCTTTGTACATCCAGGTTTCAAAACAACATAAGAACAGTAGTTCTTAAGAACAAATTAGATAACCCGTGCTCCTTTGGGTCAAGATTTTAGAAATATTTCCTTACTAAAACTGAGAAACAGAATGAGTAGGGGTGAGCAACAAAGCAGTGGGAGCATTAGCGATTTCCAAATTCCTGCTTGTGGGCTTCCCCATTTACTTTGCTTGTTGGAAGCTTGCAAGGAGAAAGTCAATGGAGAAGCCAGAGGAAGTTGCAGGTTGCAGGGCAGCAGGCAGGAAAGTGGCTGCTGCTGGGAGGGGAAGAGAGAGATTGCAAGACTGGCTAGGAAACTGTCACAGAATGGAATATTGATAATGATCACGTGACTGCAACAGCAGTGCAGTGCAGGTTAGGGCAAGTGATGAAACATGCCTCCCAAATGATATACTCCACCCTGATATACTTGAATATGACAATATCAGTATGAAAGGGCAGAACTTATATTGCAGCATAATGAGGCGTTTCATCATTTTGGCATCATCATACTTAGGAAAAGACATCTCTGTTCCTCAGCCACATGAATATTGCAAAGAACACTAAAGCAAATTGTATAATAAAACAGGCATCTGTATTTTTCTTGCCTTCCAGCTAGGTAGAATCAGGAGAAGAAAACCTGACAGATGCAACAAAGTTTTTGTCTCTATTTATTATATCTCTCTCTCCAGCCCTTACTGTATAATTTGACTCGATTGAGAATAATTTCCTTGTGATGGTGGTTCTGCCCAGTTGGATAATGATTATGGTTTTGACTCCTAGGAACTGGATTTTACATGACTTACAATGGATATAAAGAAGGCATGCAGTCTCAGGATCATTTTTTAAAATCAGCTCTCTGGAAGGCTGGGATTGAAATAAATTCTGATCCCCCTTCTGCTTGGAGGAATCCAATTAATATTTCACTTTTGCTTTCAGTGAAAACAAGACAATCCATGCCTCTGTTCTGGATGTATTGGGAGAAACCACATCATTGGATTTGGGTCATCAAATCTCCTAACTGGAATGTGATTCTTGAGAATTCTTGAGAATCTTGGGGAACTTTTCATTGCTTTTGTTACCTCCACCCAACGTTCATCTCTTGCAGGTTGTTGATGATGATATGCCAACAAATCATTGTTGACGCTTAGTGATCAAATAGATAGATTTTCTCCATGACAATCTCTCCCTGACCTGGTTCTTCAGGTCTTGCAGTGGTGTTTTCACTATTTTACCCTGAGTAAAACCAGCAAAAATAACATAACACAACTGGTCTCCAGTGCATATTTCACATGTTTATTTTCAAGCTTATATTTATGCATTTAATTAACTGCCTTTTCACATTACTGTAGATTTTTTTCTTAAAATTCTTCAGAACATATTCCCCCACCTTCCAGGCAAGTGTTAAAAGCCAGGAGATGCACAATTTTAATAGTTGCTATCCCAGGCCTTTTCAAGGGTTCCCAACTAAAGGCTATAATGAGAGGCTGCTATGAGCTTATCCTGTCACATCTTGGCCTAACCAAAGGGGCCATTTTTAATTTAATTTTTTTTTACAAAAACTTCTCCCTTTAGCTTGGCAATATTAAAAACCAGGGAGGAAGGTATTTCAGATCATTCTAGCCCAAAGTTTAGAAGCAACAGACTTAATAAACATAAATGAAATTCAAAGTGTAGCTGTATAATTCTGCAGTCTTGCACATAGGAGGATTTTAAGAAGAAATTTCTGATTATGTCAATGAAGCCACATGCGTAGATATGAAACAAGAATTTATGGGGGAAAGGGAAAAACAAGGATATGTGACCATTACACACAACATTGCGGTTCAAGGTTGACTCAGCCTTCCCATCCTTCCGAGGTTGATAAAACAAGGACCCAAATTGTTGGGGGCAATAGGCTGACTCTGTAAACTGCTCAGGGAGTAATATAAAACACTGTGAAGCGGTATATAAGTCTAAGTGGCATTGCTACTCTACTGATGGAACAGTAGAGGGACCATCTTTTTATTTCTTTAATCTGAGGATATTGAAAAGGGTTCTGCCACTAAAACTGTGGTGTTTCCTTTTTCTTTTCTTTTTAGCTAGTTCAAAAAGTAGGGAAATCACCATTTAGAGGGTATGGTTAGTGAGATTCAGAGAGAATGTCATGCCATTGCTGTGGCCAACATGATGGATGGGATTTTTCCCTGAGTACTGCCTCAGATTTTTTAGGAGGAAAAGGACAACAGAAAGCCATTCTCTTTGGGATGCCTAGTGTGTTTTGCAAAAGCAGCCCATGTGATCTACTCATGGTTTAGTGTGTTCTAGGGACTCTAATATAATTATTTGAGAAAACTAACTAAGAAATAACAATGCGATAATAACTAGTAAGAAGAATAGAGAAGATCACCGTGATAAACTTTTAATAGGTGCAGAGGAGAGAGAGAGAGAGAGAGAGAGAGAGAGAGAGAAAGAGAGAGAGAGAGAGAGAGATGGGAATATTTCAGTGGAGATGTCTACCTATGTCATACTGTTATTTAAATCCTAAAACTGCAATGCATATCTAAAAATCTATTTAAAATGTATTTAAATCAACAGCCTTATTTACTTTACTTTAAAGAAATGCAAGGGACAAGGAAAAACAAGGTATAGTAGTAAACAAGGGTTGCTTTTTTTAAACAATTGTTTAAAAGTTGCAAATTTTCAACCCACCTGACATAATAGTACTATTTCAATCATTTTGTTCTTTGCCCAATTAATTGTGCACAAAATAGTGGATATTCTTTTAGATATGAACATTTGTGACTCTTGTCTCCTAGATAAATGAACATCTGCTAAGACATTCTTGCAGTTTATTGTATACATTTAAGTGACTGCTGCAAACATCCAAACGTGCCCCAAAGGGCAGGTCTTCAGTCACAGATTCCATGACTTTCCTCTTGGCTGTTTTGACTCCTTCCTTGCTGTTGTTTCAATCTATTCTCCTCTATGGACATACTGATGGCCTGATGTTCTATATCTGGACTAGAAAATGATGATTCCAACTTTTTTTAAAAATTGATTTCGCTTCACCCCCTTCTTTACTTAGGATGAACTCTTAAGATTTTCAGATGTTTTCCCTACTGTCCCCTTTTGGGTTAATTAGAACACATGACTGTTACCTGGGGACTATTTCCAATTTGCCATAAGAAGGAAATGAGATACTAACCAGAAAGAAAATGATTGCTAAACACACTGTAGGTGCTGAGTAGAAAATGTATGGAAACTGATTGAGTTTAAGTTAAGGGAAATCAGCTGAGCATTTGGTTGGGGGCAAAGTTACAATATGATTCTGGGTGAACCACTTCCTTCCCAAAGTCACCACAAGCAGCTGGAGTGTGTGGGATAGGAAGCATGGAGAGCAGGAGAAAGATGCTTGAATTGCAGCTGTTAGCTAAAAGCTTCTATTCATCCTTCCTTTGAATGACGGGAGATTTACAGGCTAATGCTGTGCCACCAAACAGCTGGATTTTTAATGTGCTGATAGAGATTTAGATGGAAGTGGGAAAATTCATAGCCAGAATTTAATTGCTACAGGGAAAATGGGAAGGGACTCAAAGGGTGTGACCTTTGATCCTCAAAGATCAACAAGAAAGTCAATCAGTAGACAAAACCAGGGGAAAGGAAAGTTTTCTTTAAAAGAAAGAAAAAAAGACTGATGGTATGGAAGAGAGAATTTTGACTAAGCCTTCTCCAATTTGATATTCTCCAGATGTAAATATACATCAGTATCCATAATTTCAACAGTTCTGCAGTTCTTGAACATATGTGTGCACAGAGGAATCTATGTGGGATAATAAGTTGCATGTGTCTATGCATATTGATTGTTAATTTAATTCTCTTACCATAATATATATGTATGTTTTTGTCATACCCTCAAAACCAATTTGAAACTGAGGTTTTTAACCAGTACATAAACAAACAGAGACAAATATGAACAAATATATCAAAGGATGTCATATATGCATAACTATTGACTAGCTTCAATAGGAGATGGCACCTTTGGTTGACAATGCTGGGAAACCGGACACGTACAGGAATTTTCTGTGTATTTCAAACCTTTCCTTTCTCTTTAAACTTCCTTTTATAGGGAAAATCTTAAATTCTTTATCTTTGCTGTTATTGTTTGTTTTATTTAAATTTACTATAGCTGCCTTGCTATGGACTTACTGAGCCTGCATCCATAAGTTTATGGACTCTTACTGTCTATGTCTGGAAGCTATTCAGGTTTGAATGGGGTGGAACAGAGTTTGGCTCAAATTTGACAAGGCTGACAGGATGTGGCTCTTTGTGGTTGGGTAATGAGTTCATGTGTCATTATCCAAAGAAAAGTTTTGGGTAGTGTACCTAGGTTTGGGAAGCAGTGCATTAAACTATTTCAATCCCTAAATGCACACTGGTTTTGAAAGATTTTAAAGTGATTTATGGGTTCTTCTGGCATAAACGGGCTGGAAACGAAGGTAGCCTAAGAAATCCCTTTTCAGATTTCAACTCAATAACATCCATGAAGGGGTAGCATGGGGGCATGGGGTGTCAGATCAAAGTTAGAAGCCTTGCCCCTTTTATATATGCATTGTATTCATTCACATCTAGCTATACAGGTGGGAGGCCCTGAAGCCCATTGGAGTGCTTTGTCTGCAGTGAAATGAAATGCAGCAGGTAAACCCTGGAGCGTGCTATCTGTGCCAGCCCAGTCAGAAAATATTAGTTTTGATGCATTGCAGGAAAAGCTGGGTAAACGCTTTGCATGCAGAAACGCTCAGGTTCAACCTTGAGCATCTCTGGGACCGCTCTGAAAAATCTGAGGGTGTTCCTTTTGATCAGGGCAGACAGTAGTTAAGTTTGATGAACTATGACTTGCTATGGCACAACAATACAGCTTCTTGTGTTCCTCTTCAGGATACTTCTGTGATGGCTGCACTATATCACTGGGAAGCTTTTCACATTTCCATACATATGGGTAGTATTTTAAAGAACTCTTACATTATAATAGAGATCAATAACATCACCAATTGGAATGTCAAGCATTTTGGACTCCTATTGCGTATACACCAATACTCTTGATTTTACCAATCCCCAGTCCTATTTAACATATTTATTTTAGAACAGCAGTCAACTGATCTGAACTGGCTACTTTTTCTGTAATTAGTTTGTAATCATTAGAAGGACAGAATCATCTGACTACAAGGGGCACTTAGATAAAATTTGAGCTTATTTTTGTCATTAGACTGAATTATATTCAGTTTTATTTGTTTATTCATAACACTTTTACACTGCCTACCTCATCTAAGTGATTTAAGCATTTCAGCTATTTCCCTAGACAACAGATTTTGATAAATATCTGGGAGATTGAGAAACATCCCAGAATAAAACAGTGACACAATATTTAAATAGAGCTACCAAGTAAAGTTCATGCAGGGTAGCTGACAAGGGTGACTTGACTTTATAGATAATTCTGGTATTTATTTCCTTTGGGACCAAATAAATTCAGTGAACATAGATGGTCTTTTAAAATATGCTGTAGAAATATTTTCTCTTAAGCATTATTTTTACAAGGAATTCTGTCCGTGCTCTGATTTCTAAGACTCTTAAGACTGCCTTTCCCTTCTAGACTTGCAAGCAACTGATTGCTTGACTTATTGGTAGAGACTCTTGCTGCCACCTACTGGCTTGGTATATGGCAAGAATCCAGTAGTTTACATCGTAGCAGACTAAACAAAGGATATTAAGGACAGAGCCATACTTTCTGCTTGGCCCATTGGCAGCATAGGGCCCTCTTCACAGGAACAGATTTCACAGATTGACATAGTTGGAAGGGACCTTGTAGATCATCTAGTCCAACCCCCTGCCCAAGCAGGATATTTGCTTCTATCTAGGATCGAACTCACAGCCTCCTGATTGTGAGGTGAGAGCTCTAACTCTAGGCCATCTCTCTGGGTATGATGATGTCATCTTTCACACAGTTCCAGCCTCAGTTCCTTCCACTCCCAGCCTGGACCCATGTTTTCCAAATCTACTGTTCCCAGCCTGACCCATCTTAAACCCTTCAAAGCAGATGGGTGCCAATACTTAATTAATTTCCAGTAGTAATCCCAGTTCTGGCACACAGTTCTGTTAGTGACTAGCACATCCCCTCCCATCCAGCAACTGGCCACTGTCCTGGCTAGCCATTTCCCTCTGGGCTGCTTGACTGCTCTGTTGTTTGCTGGCCAGCAATTGATTTAAAAAAAAATAATGCTGGAGTT
The DNA here is from genome assembly GCA_032468035.1 of Aparallactus werneri. NCBI lineage: Eukaryota > Metazoa > Chordata > Lepidosauria > Squamata > Lamprophiidae > Aparallactus > Aparallactus werneri. The sequence goes on along the minus strand of JANHFQ010006155.1, from coordinate 265,241 downwards.
GATTCAGTGATGGCCCTTCAAGTTCAACCATAGACGTTCACACTGCATTCAACCCAGGGGTGGGTTTCTCCCGGTTTAACAACCGGGACACTTGGTGCTGGGATTTTGCATGCATGCCCCAAACACGTGTTGTGCGCACATCACTTTGGGGCTTAAACTCAGCTGATCAGCTCATTTTGGGGCCTAAGGTGATGCGCCTGCATCACGCACCAAACGTGTGCATCACGCGTATCACTTTAGCCCCAGAAATCAGCTGAATTAGCTACTGGTTCAGGTGGACTGGTAGGTAAATTTAACCAAACCGGTAGCTAAATCAGCTGATTTTTGGCTGTAAGGTGATGCACGCACAGTGCACATTTGGCACGCACTACGCGCGCATCACCTTAAGCCCAAAAATCAGCTGATCAGCTGATTTTTGGGCCCAATGCACACAGAGCGCTCGTTTAGCTACCAGTTCGCCGAACCTGTAGCCTATCCTAACAAATGGTTTGGCCAAACTGGGTTGAACCGGTAAAAACCCACCCCTGATTCAACCCCTACATCTCCCTTTTGGTTTCTGCTCCAGGTTGGGGGAAGCATGTCCCCTTCCTTTGCCAGCTCCTGCCCACAGCTTCTTTGGTGCATTAAAAAAAACACTTTAAATTGCAACCAAGAAACATAATTATTTTGTTTCAATGAAGGTGGGCTATCAGTTCTTTCTTGCCACAAAGAATTACATACCTCCCCTACTGGGTTTGATTAAATAAATCAAATAAATAAATAAATTACTGTGGCATCAGAACAATGATGCTACTATGAAAGGGGGGGAATAGGAAAAGTCCACATTAGGGTCAAAGGAAATAATATGGCAAAAGGGTGCAAAGTTATCCATCTGTACAAATATCTGGGAAAGCAAAGCAAAGGGACTAGTGAGGAGGGAACAATTCCCACAAGCAAAAGACAGACACCGGGTAGACTGGTCCATCCAGGAGCCAGCCAGCAAGTCTTGCCTTCCCTCCACAGATGGGAAGGGTAAGAAACAGGAGAACAATGAATCAAGTAGCAGGCCAGTCTTGTTGGGAGCCAATGTGACAATCTGGACAAAAGAATGTGCAGAAATTACCCTTTCAGTTGTAGAGTTTAGATTGTCGGGGGGGAAATTAGAATTATTTGGAATGTGGGGTATTGATCTATGATTCTAATCTTTGTATTTACCGGTACTGAATATGGAATAAATCATATTCTTTGGTTATGTCTCAGGTGTGCCCGGGAGACCAGTTACTGTATACAAACTTCCAAACTGGGTCTATAGCAATTCCAGGAGGGAGACAAGCCAAAAATACTTTTTGTGGGGGAGGGGAAACTGATGCAACATTGCCTAATAAAATTTCCTCAAACTGTCTTCCCTGTTCCCGTGAGCTGTGGTGGCGCAGTGGTTAGAATGCAGTATTGCAGGATAATTCTGCCAACTAGGAGTTCAACCCTCACTGGCTCAAGGTTGATTCATCCTTTCGAGATCGGTAAAATGAAGATCCTTCCGAGGTCAGTAAAACGAGGACCCAGATTGTTGGGGACAATATGCTGACTCTCTAAACCAGGGGTAAGGGAATCTTGGCTCTTTTATGACTTGTGGACTTCAACTCCTAGAATTCTTCTTCCATGCTGGCTCAGGAATTCTGGGGGTTGAAGTCCACAAGTCATGAAAGAGCCAAGGTTCCCCGCCCATGCTCTAAACCACTTAGAGAGGGCTGTAAAGCATTATGAAGCGGCATATAAGTCTATTGCTTTTCTATTCCACTCTTTTCATTTCAGTACTAAGCCAACAGTGAAAATAGGGGATATAAACAAATGCTTAGCAGCCTGCATGAACCTTGGATCTATTGTACAATATGAAAATGCAAAATAACAACCACAAGTCACTAATATGAATAGAGTTCAAAGAAATGGATGAAAGAAACCTGACAAACTTCAGAGAGGAATACAGGCCCTCTCTTAGAGGGCTCTGCCTAGCTTGCAGCTGCCTTCAATATGATCCTTAAATGTATTTTCTTGGGCTACATTTTTATCAGAGGAAGATGAAAACACTGGACTTACAAAATACCCCCTCCAGCAGCTGCTCTTTAATTGAAGTAATTCATTTAGCACAATAGTTAATTTATTACCATCATTGTCAAAGGGTCTTTGTGTTGTTGTTGTTTTAATTAGTATTTTCTTATTGCAAGAGGAAATGGAGTTATGTAAATGTATCAAACATTTTAACATATCAAACTAAATGCCACCCCAGTGAATCTGAGGATTCTTCTATATAAATATTTTGTAATTGGGTAACCATAATGCTGCACCATTAATATGATTTCTGCCTAGAAGGATACTATCTTTTAAATTTATCTAGCTAAGGATGAGAAATAAAGCAAGTGTGTCAGAGTTTTACATGTTTATAAAGGAAAGGACTACAAAATAAATTAGCTGTTAGACAATTGTCCCAAAGGTGTTTTTTTTTCACCAAAAGGCAAGAGGAATTCCTTGGTTTTTTCATTGAAAATATTTTGCTTCTCATCCAAGAAGCTTCTTCAGTTTTAACTGATGGGTGGGGAACTGAAGAAACGTCTTGGAGGAGAAGTGAAAGATTTTCAAAGAAAAAAACCCAAGAAAGTCTACTAGCCTTTTGGAAAAAGCACCTTTGGGACAGCCATGACCTGGATGATTGACAATTTCGGTAAACTCTTAGATAATTAGCTCTACTGTTAGAAATGGGCCTGCCTTGACCATCCCACTAGAATTCCACATGGGCATCTAGTGACCAGTTTCACATACACATAATACAATTTTAATTCACATTGTGGCTTGTTTGATATACTATATAACATGAATCCAGCAACTCTAATTTCTACACTGTATGGCTTAAAGTGCTGTATGATTTCAACTAATTGAAATTTATTTAATAGCCCATAATTAATACATGGATCAGTTTGAACCAGTCCTCTGCATCATTACTCTAACTTTTTCTAACCTTGCCCGCTGGAGGTGGTGAATTACAACCCTGAGAAGTCCCAAAGGGTGTGCTGGTTGAGAATTTTAAGAGTTGTATCTCATGTATCTGAAGTGCTAGGCTGGAGCCCAAACTTGACCTCTGGAGATAGGCTGAACACAACAAGAGTTGGCAAGACCTTCGCCTTCTAGAGTTCCTTTGCTCAAACTGTATTTATTTATGCCTGATTTTCATCCAATGCCCATCCACGTACATTTGTACGTGTACAATAGTGCTCAACTTATCACCATTCGTACAGTGATTCTTTGAAGTTACAATGGCCCTGAGAAAAAAGGAGTTGCAACCAGTCCTCACACTGTCACAGCATCCCCATGGTCACATGATTAAAATTCAGGTGCTTGACAACCAGCACGTTTAGGTTGCTTATAGTGTCCCAGGGTTATATGATGACTATTTGCAACTTTCCTGGCTGGCTTCCAACAAACAAAGCTAGATCCGCTTAACCATATGATTTGCTTAACAACTACAGTGATTCGCTTAACAACTATGGCAAAAAAAGGCCATCAAATCAGGTGCAACTCATTGAACAACTGCCTTGCTTAGCACTGGAAATTCTGGGCCCGGTTACGATTGTAAGGCAAGGATTATCAGTAGTGTGCAATTCTCCCCAAGGGATTTTCGTCATTTGCTTTCAGAAAATCACCTATACTTTCCTTTTTGTTTCACTGATTCATACTGAAGTTTGTAACATAAACAGAGAAGGCCACAAAGAACGCTATCTCCCACAGTTCCCTCCCACTGAAGGACATTTACATAATTTTAAACACTGGGCAGCCAATTGTTTTATGGAATGAACAGGGTTTTTTTTTGGTAGCAAATCATTATTTTTTACAAAGTAAAAGTAGTTGAATGAGCATTTATGACACATCTTGCAACAATGAGCAGAAAAGCCATCCATGCCACTGAGTCCCATCAAACTCAGCCCTGCTGGAGAATTTCATACTAAGCTAGCTTCCTGCTGTCACCATTATCTGAATGATCATTTTTGGGGGGGGGAGAGTTGTCACTGACACAGTTGTTGGAAGCATCTGATTTCAGGGTTGTGAGTTTCTCCTCAGGGATCTAGGAGGGACTGCATCCCCCACCTTTCAGATGACTAACAATTGTCTCAAACTCCACACTCCAGATGTGTTAGACTTCCATAATCCCTCAACTACATGGTTAATGACTACCATTAGACTTAAATGAACTCCTAGGCATTAGGCTATGGCTTATTTAACCATGTTACATTCTATACATCACAATGATAAAGTTCATACATACAAGGAAGGACACTCGTACAAGGAAGCCATATGCAACATGTAAATTCCGCCCATAAAAACCCCAGTTTGGCCTGAAAAACCTTCACCTGGCCATGAAGCTTTGCTAATGCATACCTCCTAAATTGCAAACCTAGCAGTTCGAAAGCATGTAAAAATGCAAGTAGAAAAATAGGGACCACCTTTGGTGGGAAGGTAACAGC
>JANHFQ010006155.1:240163-260651 GCA_032468035.1 Aparallactus werneri | reverse complement strand
ACTTGTCCCAGCTTCTGCCAACCTAGCAGTTCGAAAACATGTAAAAAATGCAAGTAGAAAAATAGGGACCACCTTTGCTGGGAAGATAACAGCGCTCTGTTTAGTCATGTGGCCATATGACCACAGAGATGTCTTGGACAATGCTGGCTCTTTGGCTTGAGCACCGCCCCCTAGAGTCGGAAATGACTAGCACGTATGTGCAAGGGAAACCTTTACCTTTACCTTTATATACATGTTGGATAAGTGAAACAGGATTTATTCAAAATAATATTAGACAGCCTATTTTGACAGAATAGAAAACTCTAAAAACAAATGCTAGCATAATATTTTATAAGTTAAAATAATGTAATAAACTTGTTAAACAATGCAAATAATTTACAAAACAATTAGACTAATTGTTACTATAATATTAACCAAGTTATTAATGACTATAATCTCACTCCCAACTCTCAGGCATTTTGTTCTTGTTGATGGTGGAGGAATCTACTTATATTCCTATGAGGGACGTTTAATTTCCTCTCCAAAGTTTCCAGGCATGAGAACTGACATACTGAATGGCCAAACTGTATCCTTGAGTAGTGATACATTAGCTATAAGGGACAAATCTGATGAAAAAGGTATGTGTACACATATGTTTAATGTAATGTTTAAAATATGCTTTATATGTTAATTAAAATATATGGAAAAATTTCCTTCCTATATAAAGTTAAAATATGACTCTCAAAAGATTATTCATTCTCAGATATGAGGATATAGTAACAACAATCTCCTACGTGGAAACATGTCTATCTATGATAATCGAATGCCCATATGTATCTCTTGTATTTTTTAAAAAAAATACGAATTATTTATAAAAGGTAGTTTAGTTTAGCTATTTTGTTTGTTTTAAAAAGCCAACAATAAAATAATTATGAAACAATATTAATTGCATAATTTGTTTGGAATCAGCCACCTTATCACATGATAGTACAAAATTGTGCTCTTTGTTTTTTATTTTGGTAATACTTTTGCCTTTTGTGTCTGTTTTAATAATCACCAAATTAAAAAAAAATACCTATAAGCTTTTACTCCTTTTTCTTCTTTAAGAAACAATGGAGTTTCTAATATATTCAGTTTTCCTAATTTTACCATCACAAGAGTTTGAATAAAAGCTTTTCTAAAAGCTTGAGCAATGAATCTGAGAAGAAAAAACTTGCATCAAAAAAGATCCCAACTTTCTGAAGTCAGAAGTTACTTCCTTATGTTTACACAGCTGGCTCAAACTAGCAATGGACTTAACTCTTTTTTTCATATGTAACCAATAAGATCAGAACAACACCTGTTCTTATAACAGCATTTTTCCTGCCAATATAACCAGTGACCGCAAACCAATATCCTGTATCCTTCTGAAGAAAGTCATGATATTCAAATGGAAGAATTTTTGAAAGTTCAATGTTTGCTGCATTGAATTTAAATGAGATTATCAGTTAGATTTGGCATGTAATATCAAATTGTTTAGATTGTGTTTAGAATTAATAATTCCTGTAAATGCCTTTGCATTCTGATATGTTTACTATACATTATTAGTATAATAGTGCAGAAACCTCACATGCAGAAATATTGAACACTTATTTAATCTTAAAGTATAAATTAGATAAATTCATTTGTAAATTTTCTTTAACTTGCTCCATTTGTTGCAATTTTTCTCCCGATATCCAGTTCCAAAAGGTCTTCCATCTGTTGGATTTTCTTTGTTCAAGTTCCCAGTTCCTGCCCAATCTTATTTTGAAATCCATCCACCTTAGCATCAACATATTTCAGGATAGAGTCCAATATAATTTAAAAATCCGCAACAGTCACTTTGTCTGTACCAGCAGATTTTCTCATCTGTAGGTCCTTAAAAATATCTTCTTGCTCTGACATTTTCACTTCTCTCCAGTAGATAACAATGTATCAGCAGCAAGATGTAACAGCAACAAAACAGAAAGTTATCTGTCTCTTAGCCACAACAGTTCAAGGTCCTTTCCCTTTCAGTGAAGCAGAAAAACTTTCCTTTTCTAGTTAGGCAGAGGCAGGAGGAGGAGAGAGAGAAAAAAGGCAACCACCATTTCCAAAAAGTACTTTCACCACTTGAGGAACCACATCAAAATCCACTTTATATTCAAATCTTTTTCAAAATTCTTCCAAAATAATTATTAGCTTTATCTTTAATCTTTTCTTTTAATATTTTAAATCTTCCAATATACCAAAATTCAAAGTAATAATCAAAGTCAGAGTCAAAGTCAAAAGTAAAAAAAGAAATTTTTCAGAGTAAAGATTCATACTTGCTATAAACTATTCCCATATCCATGTTCCAATTCGCCTGTGATAATCTTCTTTTAAATTTTGTATAATCCTCAGGGGTAGACGGTTCATCTTGCTCTGCATTGCAGAGGAATCTGCTGCTCCGGAGGTGGTATGGACATTCAGGGGGGAGCCTTCTGATGCGACCCCCAGTTTACGAAAACTAGGGGTCTTCTGAGGCTCTACCCCCGCCCAATATGCTCTTCATCTCTCCCTATGCCTGGGAGAGGTACTTCAAAGCCGAAATACAGATGTTTTCCACTGTCCTCGGCTTTTTACGGGGCGGAAGATCAGCGGCTCGCAAAAAAGCCTCTGCCGATGAGAACCGGCGCTACCGGAAGTCAGTGCAGTTGTTAATAACACTGTTAAATGAAGCAGACTTCCCCACTGATTTTGCGTCTCAGAAGATCAGAAAAGGGTATCACCTGACTGGGGTGTCATAAATATGAGTTAATTGCCAACCGTCTAAATTTTGATCACATGGCTATGGGGATGCTGAAACAGTTGTTTCAGCATCCCCATGTGTGAAAAACGGTCATAAGTCACTTTTTTCAGTACCACTGTGACTTTGCACAATCACTAAATGAACCATTGCAAGATGAGGATTACCTGTATTTACTTACATACTTGTTAAATGTATTTACAAAGCTCTATGTAGATACAGCCTCTGGAAAGATCCATATTTACTGTTTTTCTGTAATAAAACCTACCAAATAATCTTGAATAGAAGCCACGCTAACAGCAGATTTCCTCCATTGCCTCTGATAAACAAGGTCAGAATCGAGTTCATATGTCTGAGCTAGTAACAAAGCTTCCCCGTATTCTTCATTATCAATCTAAAGACAAAACATATAGAAATTAAAGCAGTTATCTGGACTCTCTTACAAGGATCAGCTTCTCTGATGCAAAACATTTATTATTTTAACAATTATCATTTATTTCTATTCCAAGACTCAGTAAACTCATATACTATTCACATATAATCCTCTCCGAGATAGTTCTGAGACAAAAGCAATTGGTCAACATGTAGTGTGAAAGTGGACAACCTGAGACCTTTTATACATGCTGAACATCTAGCAATCTTACAGTAATGGTGAAAGACCTCTAAATTTGCAATTCAGTAACACAGTCAACCTAAGGAATTTGCAAATGGTACATAATAACAGGTGCATTCAATTTTATACACCAATCACATGACAATTGCTATGTCACCAGAGTGTAAATTTTTCCTAAGGTACTGAAATATTAAGCAAGGAAAAGAAATCTCCTTGCAGCAGACTTTTTGTGCTGAGGAAAGGCATTAAACATTTATTAAATGGAAAAAAATATGAAAAAAGCCCATTTCCATCACTCTTCCCATAAGAAAATCAAACAGCCATCACTTTTTCGTGGCATGTGAAAATGGGTAGTTGGTTCACTTACTGTGAATGTCCATTCTCAGGGGATCTGTGATGGGCTTGGTGACATCACTGGGCTCCGCCCCTTCCTCAGGCAAGTCGAAGATTTGTAAGGGGTGGAGCTCCCACCGATACCCCAGATAAGAACTAGCTGCAACAAGAAGCTAAACACAACCAGAAGGTCCAATCCCTTCTATGTTAAGATTATATTGTTGTTTTGTTTTTATTATTTTTTCTTTTCTCTCTCTTTTTTTTACTTGTATGATGGAACATCGTAGGAACTCCCGGCCCTTGAGAAAAACAATTGTATGAATGTGACCCAATGGGCCAACTAGGGAAAAAATACCATGCGCCCCCTGCAATCAGCAACACCCCCTCCGAAGTCAGAGAGGGTGGGGCACCGAGTCCATCATGGATCCCCTGAGAATGGACATTCACGGTAAGTGAACCAACTACCCATTCTCCAGTAGGATCCTTAGATGGGCTCGGTGACATCACTGGTAACCACTACCTCAGTTGTCTACGGGCGGGCTGACTGAGCCAAATTCATTGCCAACTACAAAACCCTCTGACCGAAAACCAGATCCCTGGAAGCAAAGGTGTCCACCTTGTAGTGCTTCAAGAACATGTGCCGAGTGCTCCAAGTGGCCACCCTACACACTTGTTCCAGAGAGGGACAAGGCTGCTGAAGTGGCTGCGCCACTAGTGGAATGTATCAAGATGCCCTGGGGAGGGATCAAATCTTGGCATTCATAAGCTCGCACTTGAAGGACTGCAAAGCTTTAAGCCCAATTTTTTCTTTTGAAATAAAACGAAGAGGGCTTTGGATCAACTGAACTCGGCCGTCCTGTCAATGTAGAACATGAAGGCATGTCTGGCATCAAGCCTGTGCCATTCCTTCTCCTGCCCATTGGCCGGGTGGAGATAAAAGAAAGGAAGGATAGTCTCCATATCCCAGTGAAAAGGGGTGTTAACCTTGGGGATAAAGGAGGGATCTGTTCACAATACCATCCTGTCACCATGTACCAAAGTCAGCTGGGGAGCCATGGACAAGGCCGCCAGTTCCTAGACCCTCGTAGGTGAGACGATGGCCACTAAGAATACCACTTTCTGGTTGAGCTCCTTCAGTGAGCATGTGGCTAGGGGCTCGAAGGGGGGCCTGGACAGAGCCTGTAGGACCAGGGATAGGTCCCAAGAAGGTGCCCGGACAACTGGGGTGGGATTTAGTAGGGAAACCCCTCTGATGAAACGTTTGACATGGGGATGAGTTGCAAGTCTCATGCCCTTGGGGTACCCCAATACCACAGAAATGGCAGACACATATCTCCTAAGGGTGGTGGTGATGAGACTTTTTTCCAGGCCTGATTGAAGGAACCCCAGGAGCTCCCCAATCCTGAGCCTTTCAGCCTCCACCCCATGCTCCATACACCACCCTTCCAGGGCTGACCAGGTGCAGTTGAAAAATGTGATTAGTCGACCCCCTCCTGCCCAACAGTAGAGTGTGAACCACTTGAGTGGAATATCCGCAAGTGGTTAGTCAGCGCCACTCAATCTCCACGCTGTTAAGTGGAGGCATTCTAGTTGAGGGTGCAGGACTGGACCTTGCAAAGGCAGGTCGTCATGGGCGGGCAGGTCTAAAGGTGGAAGGATGCACAGCTCCCTGAGGTTCGCAAATCAGGGTCTGCGCGGCCAGAAGGGGGCGATGAGCACAACGTCGGCCTTTTCCCATCTGATCTTGTCCATGACCTGTGGTAACAGTTTAATGGGTGGATAGGCGTACAGGAGTCCCGGAGGCCAGGGCTGGTGGAGGGCATCCAAGCCCTTTGACGATGAACAGATCCCCTTGCTGAAGAACCTCTGGAGCTGAGTGTTGTGCTGGCAAGCAAATAGATCCAGCACCATGAGTCCCAATTGCCGGTTGAGATCTTGGAAGACCTTGGGATGAAGCCTCCACTCTGCTCTGTCCAGCCGTACCCTGCTCAGCCAGTCCGCTGCTGAGTTCTCTGGTCCTGGAATGTACTCCGCCCTCAGTGATGAAATGTGCGACTCCGCCCAAAAGAAAATCGCCCGAGCTAACTTCTGGAGCTGTTTGGACCTCATGCCTCCCTGTCGGTTCAGGTGAATCTTGGTGCAGATGTTGTCTGTGTAGGCAATTAAATCCCTCCCCCTTACCTGAGGTTCCAGTTTCCAAAGTGCCAGCAGCACTGTCTTTAGTTCCAGGGAATTGATGCTTCGCCTGGAGTCTGACTGGGACTAGAGGCCCTGTACAGCTGTGTTGTTCAGATGCGCCACCCAGTCCAGGAGGCTCGCATCTGTGTGAACCACCAGATGCTCCTCCACTCTGATGGGCGAGCCTTGAAGGAGAGTCTGGGGGAGAATCCACCATTCCAGGTCCACTTTGGAGTCGGAGTCTAGAAGGAGGGGAGAGTGTCTGCGACTGGCTATGAAATCCTGAAGGGGCAGGAGCAGATTCTGCAAAGCTTTGGACCGAAATCTGGCCCAGGGAATCACCCCAATGCATGAAGATAACATGCCCAGCAGACTGGAAAGCAAGAGGACATCCAGATTGGATGCTTGAAGAGCTGATGGTGTCAGGGATCGTATCTTGTTTCGGTGTTCTGGAGACAGGAACACTCGAAAGGGCGAGGAGTGTATGATGGCTCCAAGGTGAATGATCAACTGAGATGGGGTTAGCTAACTCTTGTGCCAGTTCACCAGAAAACACCAGGATGTCAGAACCTCGGTAGTCCGCTTGAGGTGCTTGAGAGTTAGGCAGGGAGACAGGGCTCTGAGCAGGATGTCATCCAGATACGGGTAAGCCCGGATTCCTTGGAGTCTGAGGTGTGCAAGGGCCGTCACCAGGACCTTGTGAATACCCTGGGAGCAGAAGCCAGGCCAAAAGGGAGTGCCTTGAACTGGAAGTGAGACCCCTCGTATGAGAATCGAAGGAACTTCCGGTGGCTCATCAGGATAGGGATGTGGGGGCATGCCTCCTGTAGATCTAGGGAAACCATGAAGTCTCCCCTCCTGACTGAATCAATGATAGAGCGGAGGGTCTTCATTTTGAAATGAGGGCGCAAGAGCCAACAATTGAGCTTCAGGTTCAGAATTGTTCTTGCGTCCCGGGACTTCTTTGGGATGGTAAAAAATGGGAGTAAACCCCCAGACTCCACTGGGGAGTTGGGACCCTCTCGATAGCCGATATGGAGAGGAGGTGCTGAATGGCAGCCAGCGTGCATAGGTGCTTCATGGTACAGGATGATTTGCGTACCTGGATGAATCTGTTTGGAGGAAGGTCCCTCAGCTCCAGGGAGTAACCCATCTGGACTGTACTTCTTACCCACCTGTCGATGGTAATGGTCTCCCAACGGGAAAGAAAAAAGGCAAGGCGGCCCCCTATGGGATAGTCATTGGGACTGTCTGTTGGATGGCTTTGGAATGAATGGTCTGGGTTGTTGTCATGGCTTGGGTTTTTGCCATCAAGGTTGCCAGACCAGGGGCTGGCCCCTTGAGAAGTTAGTCGAGGGCTTGTATGCAGACTGCTGTCTGTAGGGCAGAAAGGAGGGCTGCTTGTAATGAAAAGATGATAATGAAAAGGAGGCCTAGTCTTGACTTCAAGGGCAAGACCTTGCGCTTGCCGCTTGTCTCAAGGAGGAAGGAATCTATGTCTTCTCTGAAGAATTTAGCCCCTTTAAATGGTAGGCCTTCTAATTTCCCATGGCCTGAGGCATCTCCGTTCCAATTTCTGAGCCATGTGTTTCGTCGTATCGCCACCAAAGATGCCATGGCCCTGGCTGACAACTGCATGGCGTCGTATGTGGTGTCTGCTGCAAAGGCAACCATGAATGCACTTGTGCAAAGCTCAGATTGTGCCTGCTTTGGTAAATCAACGTGGTCCATGAACCATTGGCACCACAGTGCCGTGGCACAGGTTGCCAGGGAAGCTGTGGCCAAAGCCTTGAGGGCTCCCAAGACCACCTCAAATGACGCCCTGGCTGCAATCTCCACCCTTTTATCATGGGGGTTCTTCGGGAACCCTTCGAGACAGAGGGTAGAAGCAATGGTGACCCAAGGGACGCCACCGGAGCATCTACCACTGGTGGACGGAATATATTGGACTGTTCCTCTGCCACTCTGTAAAATTTCATGGTCTGAATTTTGGAGGCCTTGGGCTGAGGGGGGAGGCCCACTCCTTCAAGATGATCTTGAGGAAGGAAGGGGGTAGAGGAAAGCCTGTGATCGGTTCTTGCGGGGACAGAAACAACGAACCCACGTCAAACTCAGATCCCGCAGCTGGCATAGAAGGCACTTCTTCCAGTTTGGGCCGGCTTAGGGTGGACACAATATTTCAAAAAAACCTTCGTGTAAGTCTCAGGTGCAAAAAGGAGTCCTGAGAATCTCTGGAATGAACCTTCCTGTTCTTCCTTTTAGGAATCCCCTTCAGGGTTTGACAGGGTATCTGGGTCCGGTGCTTCAGATTCCCCATGGTTCACATGCTCATCGTCCAAGAGTTCATGGAGGACCTGAGTACCCAAGGCTTGAGAACCCCTGAAGATTTTAGGGAAAAGGGGTTCCTTGTTCCTGGGGCTGGGTCTCTTGCGCCCCTTAGTGGGTGCGATGGATGAGTTGGCCTCCTGGACCTGTGTCAAGGCAGACACCATGCTGGCCTGTATCATGGATTGCATACTTGGTCAATTCTCCCATGATATGGGTAACAGGGTACCTTGGGTAGCGTGAGCCAGGGAATCCTGTGAAGAATGTTCCATGGTGGGACGGCTAGGCAAACAGACTGGATCCAGTCCTGTACGGCCCACTTAGAGTAAGCAATGAGACTCTAGATTGGTCTCGGCCTTGTGGCCTTACCTCTTCTCCTTCTGCACCCCAGCTGCTGAAGGCCCAAGGTTTGGGAGAATAAGGGGCTGTTCCTGTTCCCCTTCTGGAGGGGAGGTGGGAAGAGTAGGAACCTCCTCCCTACTACCACCCCCTATCGCGGCCCATGCAGGACCTGTGGTGTGGTAAGGTGGGGCATTCCCACCACCTTGAGGCCCAAACTCACAGTTGGAGGAACTCCGAAGACTTCCAGGCAGATGATCCCAGCTCGCAGTGTTCTTGCTCCTATGAGGTTGGATACCAGGCTGTCCTTTGGGGGGGGGGATTATTCCTCTCCCCCTAGCAAGCAGTCCTCACAGCCTCTCAGCAATGCGGCAGAGGCCGCGCGGTCAGCAGCGCTGTAACCACAGCAGTCTCAAACCGCGCACATGCACGATTTCGCACCGGCAGGAATTTAAAGAACAGTCCAGATGGCGCCATTCTACAGGCACCGAGCTTGAGGAAGCAGGGCTGCCAGCGGTGCTCTGGCCGAATGCTGGGGGAGGGGGGAAGAGAATCTTGGCATTTCTGCTTCGAAGCGTCTGGTTGCTGAGAGCTGAATGGTATGCCCTTTCTACCAGCCGGTAGGACAGGGGAGGAGGGGATTCCGCCATCACCCCTGGGTTCAGCTGGTTCCAGCAGCCAGTGATGTTGGGGTGGGGTGAGGGGCGGTCTCAGCACCGCTCCCAGAATCAGAGTACTGACCCTGAAAAATCAAAAAGGACTAGTCTCTACAAAAAGGGCCACAAGTTAGCTGTAAGCTAAATCTTGACTATGCCTTTTGAGAGGCAAGTTATATCTGGGGCATCGGTGGGAGCTCCAGCCCTTACAAATCTTCGACTTGCCTGAGGAAGGGGCGGAGCCCAGTGACATCACCAAGCCTATCTAAGGATCCCACTGGAGAATAAATGAATAGACTTCTCCAGAGTTCCTATCCTAACACTTTACCTGGAAGGCAAATGTAATGAAATTAGCGTAATAAAATCTAATGAAAATGGGGCCAGTTTGGTCTACTGGTAAAGGCACCTGGCTAGAAACCAGGAGATTGTGAGTTCAAGTCCTGCCTTGGGCATGAAAATCAGTCGGATGAGCTTGGGCTGGTCACTTTCCCTGAGACCAACTCACCTCACAGAGTTGTTGTTGTTGTAGGAAAATTAGGAGAAAGGTATGTTGGAAAAATAGGAGGAGAAAGGAAATGTTGGGCACCTTGAGTTATTTGTAAAATGATAAAGATGGGATAGAAGCAAACAAATAAACCCAAAACTTAAGCATCGAAAACATTGTATAATATTTAAAGGATATTTTTAAAATCGCCCTTACTTGGAGAGGGGGCTTATGTTTCACACTTACTTTCCTTTGGTATAATTCCTCAGGGGTTGTGGATCTCAGATTCACAAGCCGGTAATTCTTTATAATTGTGCGAGGACGTTTTCTTGAAGGAGCGAAACGCTCCATTTCAGTTACAAAATAAAGTCCTTGCTTGAGGTAACCAAAATAGCGAGCCTTTGCAGACGTTTCATCATCTGAATCCGAGTCATCTTCTCCTTCATCTTCATCACCAGGCCTGCTCTCTAAGCGCAATCTCTTTGGAGCAAACTTTACCTCGCACTGCAAAGAAAACAATTCTTACTAAACAGCACAATGTATCACACTTAAGTCTGTCAGGTTTCAGCACCCGAAGAGGCAATAAGCTGCCACAAAGCCCCTGGAAGCAAAGAGAAACAAACAAACAAACGAACAATCACTAGAAATATTGCCCTCTCAAGCAACCACGTTATTACAATGGATGAGACATTAGCATAATTCTCATTCCATAAAGATTAGAACATGCTTCATAAGGGTATTTCTTAAGGGAGAGGGGAGGAGGAAGAGTCATTTGAATTCTGCACATGATTTTTTTGGTAAAAAATAAAATGCTAGTAGTAAATTGGGGAGATGAAAAACACACGTCACTACGCAACATATTCCTGAATTCGCAATTGTGCCTACCGAATATTAAAAATTATTCTTAAAGGGTTTATCTCCAGTGCAAAGCTATATGGTTCTGCATGTGATTGTGGCTATTAACGATCTTACTTCCGAAGAAAGAAAAAGTTAAAATAATTAGAACTACCTAGCACTGCACTGTAAACATGCTCATACATACAGGTGTGCATGTATATCCATGCATATGGAGAGCACTAAAAATAATTAGCTAATACCTGGTTAAATCAATCTAAAGCTCAAGGAAATGAAGACAGGTCGTCCTTGCTTACAACAGTTCATTTCGTGACTGTTCGGAGTTACAATATCACTGAAAAATGGACTCATGACCATCTTTCACAATTCTGACTGCTGCAGCATCTGTGGTAATGTGATCAAAATTTGGATGCTTGGCAACTGACTCATATTTATGACAGTTGCAATGTCCCTTTTGCGACCTTTTGGACAAGCAAAATCAACAGGGAAGCCAGATTCATTTAACAACGGTGTGACTAACAGCTACAGTAATTCATTTAACAATGGTGGCAAGTAAGGCCATAAAATGGGGCAAAATCCACTTAACAACTGTCTCACTTAGCAACAGAAATTTTGGGCTCAATTGTGGCTGTAAGTCAAGGACTACCTGTAATGATTAAAATGACCTAAAGAATAATATATAAAGAATTTGGAGATAAGAGGAGCCAGAGAAGGGTGAAACAAGGCAAAATACCAAAGAAAGAAGAAACTTAAATTAGGAAAGAGAAGGCCAACAATATAATTGTCAATATGCCTACTCAGAAGTAAACCATAATGAACTCAAAATACCTTTGTCCCAGATGGCTAAATATAAGCCATAGCCTTAAAAAGCATTGAGTAGATCTACTGGATTATACTCAAAGAATGAAATAAAGGCAGGATGAATACAATGAAAATTTCATTTGCATTATTTCACAACAGAAAATAAAAAAAAACCTCAGACAGTGATAACATCTAAAGAGAAAGTATAAAGCTGACCACCGACAAAAAGAGAAAAAGTAATATTTTCAACACACAAAGAAGCAGAAGACACTGAAATAAAAGAATAAAAAAGGAACAAAAAATAATCCGTCTTTAAAAGACCAGGCCTCAAAACACATGCAAACAGCCATGAGGATCTTGCACAAAGAGAAGTAAAAGACTCTAAGAAGATTTATCAGTTATAGATAAGACTACTTGAATATAGGAAGCATAGGAATGATGACATTTAATCAAAAGGGAACTCTAATAGAGAGACCACCACCAGAATGAAGATAAAGAGTTTAGCATTTAAACACAGTTTCATTTACCACCTATGTAGACAGGACAACGCTGGCTCTTTGACTTTGAAACGGAGATGAGCACCGCCCCCTAGAGTCGGAAACGACTAGCACATATGTGCAAGGGAAACCTTTACCTTTACTATTGCAATTTGGTGACAATCTGGCCAAATTTTGACAATGCAATTTCAGGCTACTGAGAAAGTAAGGAAAATGGGATTCAGAGTGGGCAGAGGCCTTCTTCTCCCGTTCCAACCCACCCTACCCCCTTTAAAAAAAAGAAAAAGAAACCTGTTGAAAATCATCACTGAATTTCTATGGCACCATCTTGGCTTGCTATGAGTGGGCATGTGTTGCCCATCTCTGTCCTAAACAAAGAAAATTAGAAGGAAGCAGGTGGGGTTTACTTCCTCTGTTTGTTCCGTGGGGTTTCTGACAAAGGTAAAAAAAATGGGAATTGAAGGGAATGAAGGGTATTTGGAATGCATGGAATATGAAAGAATAACAGTTGGAAGGGACCCTGGAGCATTTCTAGACCAACCCCCTACTCAGGCAGGAAACCCTACATCATTTCAGAGAAATGGTTGTCCAATCTCGTCTTAACTTCCAGTGTTGGAGCATCCACAACTTCTGGAGGCAAGTTGCATATAACGTATATTAAAAAAACAATCCACCTACCCTTCCCCCGAGGGACAGGATATATACATAGGAAGAATAAAGCAGGAGAGAAACTACCACTGGATCTTTTGCAGATTTGATGTGGATTTTGTTCTAATTGCTAACTGGTGGTCAGATGCTGGACTTGACCCACATGTTCAGAAGGCCACCCACTAAATGGCCCTAGGCAAAAGCTGTGGAAGAATAATGTTACCACAGCAATTAGGATAATAACTAACCTTCTGAATTAGAGCTTACCATAGTTTTCTGGTGATTGTCATGGAAAGTTACCCCAGTAGAAGAAATAGTTGTAGATTAAATTAGACAGCTAATCCATCTCATAATACTGTTTCATGTCGATGAAACACCACTTTTAATAGCTGGAAATAATATTTGAAATCAAAATAATTCTTGCCATAAATTTTAAAGATAAGCTAGCATGTACACTATGGATGTGAAGATTGCAAGATGATGAGTGTGATGATGAGTGGTCTGAGATTTGAACCTGAGGGACCAGATGCTTGACAAAAAATGTGGCACAAAGACTTCTAGGTAGTCATCATAACCTGAAAGTTTTAGGAGATCCTTCTAGAAATATTGCACATGGGTTGATAAATTGTACAGACCTACTTTCTTAAGGGGCATACCTTACTTTTTACCTCCAAAATTTTTTTTTAGTATACTTACCTGATCACAAATTCTGGTGGAACCAAATTCAGTCCTGTAATTTTTCACATTTTATTTTTATTTTTATTCTGGCTCACTTTTTTTCTTTGTTGTTGTTTTTTTCTTTTTGAAAACCAACCATGCTGGCTCCCTACTGTATATACTACTTACTCTAAGATATGTGCTAGATGTTGTTAGCCACAAGGATCTGTGTGGGTCACTACAGGAGGACTAAGTGCAGTTAAGAATAGTACTGCAGGCAATCTTAAATTTAACAGGACTGCCTGGGAGGAAAATTACAGAGTTGATGAAGGATAGTAGCTATGATTTCAGTGTTTTATAGTAAACATAAATGTCAAGAGTTTTGGTGGTAAGGAAGCATTTTCATCAGCACTGTATAAGGCAGCCATCCCTATTTTAGCATTTGTCAGATGTGCCAGACTACAATTCCCATTGTCCTTTCTTTGGATAATGGGAATGATGGTCTAATTAATCATGAGGTTGAAGAAAACTGACGTAAAGCCTTTCCTTTATATTTTGGAGTCTTGGAGAAACATTATAAAAGCACCAGGTCAGAAGGGAGATTTCTATCCATATTTTTGATCCAGATAGATAGACTTAGAATAATAATGCCAATGGAATTAAAAGCCACTGGAAAGTGGGGAAAATAAATTCAATCACAGCCTCATCTTAAAGTATCAACTAGTGCTATCTAGACAATCTAAGCCTGAAGCTGAAATGACACCTTGAAACAATTACAGAGTTGAACTATCCAGATGTTTCGGACAACCTTCATATGCTCCAGTCAATATAGCCAGTGATGATGACTTATGGCATTTATAGATGGAAACATCTGCAAGAAACCAGATTGCCTGCTGCAGACTGGAATTACTCGTGTTATCCAAGAACTGACTTGCATGTTACTTGAGTATCTTGAGAGAAAGGCAGCTTAGCAACTAACAGATTGTTGGGCAAATAATTTAGTCAGTGGAGGATTTATTCAAATTCAGTCTCACAGCTGCCTTCTTCCAGGCAGCTGGGAGTGCCCTTTCTTTCAAAGCTTGAACCTGAAACCGGAGAAATGCCAAGGATAGAATCTGGGACCTTATCTGCAGATGGCATGTGCACCAGCACAAAAATATGGCCGCTCCCTGAGCTGGTGACAGACTTCTGGAATCAGATGCCAAAAAGCAGGTGATAAAAGGCAGATATACAAAATGACAAGAAGTGGCTTTTGTTGGCAGAGGACTAGAGCAGGTAAGCAAGCAAGAGTCTTTGCAAAAGGCATGTTGTGGTTCTAGGCAGATGTTAGGATGAGCACTGCAGTATTATAGAGATGCCTGTTGGCCCTCATTGTACAAAGTGCTGCATGTGATGTTTGAGAGGGAGGGGGATGTGAGAAGTGGCACTGCAAATGAATAGCTGGCATTAAAGAAGCTGTTGCATGCTCAGCACTTTGGTCAATCTGACCTTTCTGGTGGTGCTTAAACAGGAGCTGTGCATTCTTGCAAAATTCTGTTAAGCAGCTGTTGGTGCTATATGCAAAGAAGACTAATGTAGTTGCAGCTAGCAATGGGAGGGGTGGTTCTGCGGTGACCATTTTGATTTAGTAATATCTATGCAAGCACAGCAGCAACAGCCCACCCACCCTGCACATACTCCTCCTATGATTCTGGAAATATAGCCCCCTTCTACATGGTTTTCATTGTTACCTAGTAAAGCACACTTAATGTTTCAACAGCTGTAGCCTTGACTGAATGTTCTTCATGATGGGAAGGTTCAGGTATTATTTCTTTGTCCCAGGATACTAGTAGGATTAGTAAAGTGCTTTCTGTGCCGTAACCCCTGTCCTCTGGAACAGGGGTCTCCAACCTTGGCCAATTTAAGACTTGTGGACTTCAACTCCCAGAATTCCCCAGCCAGCATTGAAGTCCATATATCTTAAAGTGGCAAAGGTTGGAGACCCCTGCCCTGGAACATTCTCCTTTCAGAGGTTAGGAGACTTTGGCTTGGTTTCATAAAGTCGTGAAGTCCAGATTGTGGATCTGTGGATCTTTGGTCCAAGTGCATTAACAATTCTATTTTTTGGCTGTAATAACATCCATGGCAATAATTTTCCTTGGTGAGTGTACATATTTTGTATTGTTTTGTATTCATTCCTTACCTTTTTGTTTCATCTTACCTTGTAAAGAATTCTGGAGAACCCACAAGTTTGCATTTTATTTCATCCAATTAAGCATATTCTGGAATTATGAACTTTCCCCTTTCATGCACAAGAGTGCTGCTTGTTTTTAAAAATACCTTAGTACTTAAACCAAAATAAAGCTCATCATCACATCATCACATCATTATCATCATCATCATCATCTAGTAAATCTGCGTGCCACCCAACTGTCAATGACACTCAGAAGTAATAATAATAATCCCAGAAATCAAGTAATAATACACAGGTAGCCCTTGTTTCAGAGTGGTAAATGGGAACAGAATTTCTGTCCCTAAGCAATTCAGCCTTAAAGTGTGACATCATTTGACTGTATTACTTAGTGGTCCTGATTACTGTCAGGAACAAGGACCAGAAATAGGAGATAAAGCACTATTTATTACATGCTACCCTATACACAAGAATCTGACCTACTAATGGTCAAGGCAAATTGGCACTAGATGGAATTCACAGGGGGCTAGACTGTTCTCTTGTGGCTGCGTACGGATTCCAAGCTGTTGATGCATTTGACCCTACCTTCCAGCTCCACCTGGTTTTCTCCTACGATTACCATCATCAAGTAAGGACCATGCATGTCTTATCTGAGCCCATGGAATTCACAGACACGTAAGTAAATCTTATATCTTGACTAAAAGGTTTTCAAACAGAATTCAGGGGCAAAAAGTTTGAACAAACTAGAACACAGCTAAGAACTTGAGGAACATGATGATGGTGAGATAAATGGAGAATCATCTCTGGATTGATTTTGCTTGTGGGAAACTGGCAGGGAAGGTTGCAGACCATGATCTCATGACCACACGATGCTGCAACAGTCAAAAATCCAGGTGAGTTCCTTAACTCACCTGGATCATGATCATATTACCATGGTCATGCTGCGAATGGTCACTGAACCCTATTATGTGAGGATCACCTGTAACAGTGGTGTAAAACCTATGGCATGGGTGCCCAAAGTGGCACGTGGAGCCATGTCAGTTGGCATGCGAGGCGACGTGTAGCTTAGCCCCACTGCATATGTGTGCACTCCCTCCCGTGCATACACAGAGGCGGCAGAGCCAGAAAATAGCTGATTGGCGTTTATTACATGCTACCCGGCGTTCAAACTGCTAAATTTAGCTACTGGAACCGGAACCGGTAAATAAATTTAACAGTTTGAAGCTCAGCTGTGCCAATCAGCTGTTTTTCAGCTCCGCCACTTTGTGTGTATGTGCGGGGGCGGGAGAGCATGGAGGGGGTCACATGTGCATGTGCAGGGAGGTGCAGGGGCACACAGCCCCACCCATGCACCCACTTTCAGCACGCAATGCTGAAAAGGTTTGACATCACTGACCTATAACTAGTTCTGAAATTGCCACATGGCTTTTGGGCTTGTATTTCTTAAAAAGCAGCTTCATATGCTGTATAACAGGGGTGTCAAACTCGCGTCATCACAGCAGTGTCACATGATGTATCAGGACTTCCCCCCTTCACTAAACCGGGCAGGGACGGGGCCAGCAAGTGACACATCTGGCCCACGGGCCACGAGTTTGACACCCCTGCTGTATGACAAATCTCTTTTGAAATCCTGAGAATTTCTAGCACAGTTTCTTATTGGAAGATCTGAAGTTTAAAAACATCATGTAAATAAAATCCTAAAAGTCATGCTGCATGCAGTAATTAGATTCCAATCACTGCTGCTATTATTATTATCATCATGATTTATATCATCTCTATCTTCAAGAAATATAGCCAGAAAGACATATGTGACTGTACTCCATTTCCTACAAAATAGATTTTGGAGTAAATGTTTTTTTGAATTGCCCCCAGAACCCAATAGAAAAATTCAACTGGAAACTGAAAAGACTAAGGAAGATGATCTTGACAAACACATCATGTTGCGACGGCTGAGGGGGATTGGAGTGGGAGGCACTGTTTTGCAGTGGTTCTCCTCCTTCCTCACTGGCCGGACGCAGTGGGTGTTGACGGAGGGACAGAGATCGACCCCACGGCCCCTCCTTTGTGGGGTGCCGCAGGGGTCGGTGCTCTCACCCCTCTTGTTCAACATCTACATGAAACTGCTGGGTGAAATCAAGGTACTGGTTTTGACCTATAAAGCCCTGAACGGCATAGGACCACAATATCTGAGGGAACACCTGGAGCTGGCCTCCCACCATCCGGTCCACTTTCATAGGGAGGGCCTGCTCTGCGAGCCGCCGGCACGTGAATGTTGCCGGGTGGCCCCCAGGGGCAGGGCGTATTCCATAGGGGCCTCTACCTGGTGGAATCAACTGCCCAGGGACCTGCGCACCTTCCCTGACCTCCGCTCCTTCTGGAAAAAATTAAAGACCTGGCTTTTTGTACTTGCCGACCTGGATTGAGGGTTGGGGTTTTTAAATTTTAATTGTTTTTAATGGGGGCGTATCAATTTAATTTAATTTTAACAGTTATTTATTGCTATGGTTTTTATTCTCGCCTTGTAAACCGCCCTGAGTCTCAGAGAAGGTGCGGTATATAAATTCGAGTATAAATATAAATAAATAAATTATAGCATAATTGTACATTTTAGCAATTACATGTTCATAATCTATATACAATTTTACTTCACATTTTGTTTTTTGTTCTCCATACGTAAGTATTTTTATTTATTTTAAATATTTCTGATACATTTAAATAGGAAAACCATTCACAACAATATTGCTCTGTCCTCAGTTGCTCTTTGCAGTTTATTTTTGCATGTTTGATAAAATGGTTTTTAAAAATCACATTAACTCTATTATACCATAAATATCCATGCTATCCAAATCTTTTCATGCTCTTTTAACTCTAAAAGTATTTTGCTTTTCATCAACATCAATTCATTCATCCAAACCAAACCAAACAACCAGCTACAAAATAAAATTTCAAATGTCCTCTTTGTTTATTAATTAATTACATTTATATAGCTTCCCAGGATGCGGTAGCCCAGTGGCTAAGACGCTGAGCTTGTCGATCAGAAAGTTCGGCAGTTCAGCGGTTTGAATCCTGAGTGCTGCGTAACGGAGTGAGCTCCCGTTACTTGTCCCAGCTTCTGACAACCTAGCAGTTCGAAAGCATGTTAAAATTCAAGTAGAAAAATAGGGACCACCTTTGATGGGAAGGTAACAGCATTCCATGCGCCTTCGGCATTTAGTCATGCAGGCCACATCACCACGGAGACGACTTCATACAGTGCTGGCTCTTCGGCTTTGAAACAGAGATGAGCACTGCCCCCTAAAGTCAGGAATGACTAGCACGTATGTGCAAGGGGAATCTTTAACTTTATGTAGCTTCCCATCTTACTGAAGGCCACTGTGGGTGGTGCACATCAAACAGAAAAAGATACCGGTACATATAAAAACCATAGATAGATATTAAAAAAATCACATTAACATATTTTAATAAAATATTATAAAAACAGGGATACAAACCCTAGGCAAAGAGGGAAAAAATAGCAGTTCAGCAATAGCTTCACAAACTTCTCTTTTTGTTACAAGTCTGTAGAAGCACAATTTGGTGGCTAATAATTGTTCTCTCTGGTGACTTTTTTAACACCTCGCTTTAAAAAAAATTGATTTCCAAAATCTTTTGTATTTTCTTTGGCTTTTTCCTATTAAATTTCCTGTAATGTCATTTGAAATACCTTCCATTGCAAGCCCAATGTTCATATATTTGTACCTTTATGAAGATTATTCTTAAAAAAATCTTTTAATTTCGTTTTGCAATCCTCTACTACCTTTCCTTTTGTAAGAGCATCTCAGTCAATCTTCATTTGAAAGAGTCTTTTTTCCTTTTAAAAGTTAAACCCACTGTGTTGTTGTCTGAGAAAGTCTTTGGTAATATCTTCACTTATCATTAATAGCCAAAGACAATTTTTTCTTTTCTTAATTCCAAAGAAATGGTGACTCAACAATTTGACTTTATTCTTTCCTGCCAGTTGGAAAAACTATTATAAATAAAGTAGTATTAGCTCATTTGGTCATGCTATCTGTCTGGTCTTTCTCCTAAGGTTGACAGATATATACCATCTGGTGAATATTTATAGATCAGAACGAGAAGAGCAAATGTATTGTTCAATATGTTCTTTTTGATTTCTCAGAGCAGCCCCATGATTAGTATTAAATTGGATTAAAGAACAGATTGTTCTTATAGTCTTGACTGGGAATTATGCAAGGTTCAGACAGATACAACTGGAGGTTGAGGAAGGTTATCCTTTAACATTGTACCGGCCTTACAGTAGAGTCAACTAGTAGTGTCTGCAGGCTGTCCGTGCTTTCATTACAAAACAGTGTCAAGTTCCAAAGTCCATCCCTTTTGAATATGTGCATATCGTCATGATCATGCAAAAAAGAATCAGGGTTTGTATTTACTTTTCCAACCACTGCTGATGCTCATGGAGTTGAGATAAATTCTTGAACACTAAGAGCTGTATATTGTGGGATCCCAGCAAAATAAAGAGAAGCTGAAAAGCAGAACTAAAATCATATTTTGATTTACAGTTTAAAAAGAACAAAAGAGAAGGTCAAAATATTGTTCACCCCTGGATTATATTATTAATTGATTGATTGATTGATTATATGCCATCGAATTGATGTTGACTCATAGCGAACTTATAGATTATCTGCATGACTATCTGTCTCTAGCCTGGTTTTTCAGTCCTTCAACAATGCACCAACCACTGTTCTGAGTCCATCCACCCTAGTGCAGGGATGGTGAACCTATGGCCATGTCGGCTGGCACGCAGAGCTGTCACCCATTTCTCTTCTGGGTTCCGGTGCACCGACCAGCTGGTCTCTTTTGGTTTCTGGCATGCATGCGTGCTTGAACACTAGCTGGCTGATACGCATGTGGCTGAGGAAAACCCAGATGCCAGCATGCACACTCCTCATGGGTTTTCTCAGTGATGGACTGCTGACACCCCAACCCAAGCCCCAGAAATGCTGACACCTCTTCCCTCCGAGGCCGGGAAGGGGCTCCGGCTTTCCTGTGACAGGAGGTGGCATTCCCCCGCCCAACTTCCTCTCTTTGCTGGCAGAGCTGGTGCATATGTACCAGACAGCTGGTCTTGCATGCATGCACATAAGACCGGGTGGCCGGCATGCATGTGC
>JANHFQ010006155.1:226031-236422 GCA_032468035.1 Aparallactus werneri | reverse complement strand
GCTGCGAAGTCGTGTTCGACTCATCGCGACCCCATGGACAATGTTCTTCCAGGCCTTCCTGTCCTCTACCATCCCCCAGAGTTAATTGGGCTATCTTATTTAATTCTTTTACATTTAACACATAATCTTGTGTTTTAATCTTGCCCTGTACACCGCCCTGAGTCCCAGGAGAAGGGCGGTATAGAAATTGAATCAATAAATAAATAAATAAGTGTAATTCTTCATTTCCTTTTACAATGAAACAAATCTGCCTATGCTAAAACAAGGTAGAAAACTATATTTAGACATAAAACAATTATATCTCTTATAAATAATTGAGTTAGGTAAAATTTTATGTTTTTAATAGTAAAAAAATCAATTTGAAAAAGTAGTCTTATGCATGCTTAATCTTATGTATACTGATTCAAAAATGACTCTTCTGTTTCCTGGGATTTATTCTTAGTCCACCAGAAAATACCAGTATCACTGATCTAATAGTATCAGACATTTTTATTGTAGTATTAAATTAAATGAAATACTGTACTGTCAAATACAAGGTTTGCTTGAATTTGAAAAATTAGGGGTATATAGAGCCCTAACTGGAAGTCCTTGCCAAAAATAAATGATCTCTTGGTGTTTCAGTCACTCAGGATGCTTATTATACTGCTTCTCCACAAAAGAATTAGTTTCAAACATGCCAGGCAATTAATCAGATTTCACATCTAATTGTGTAACTTAATCCAAGCAAGTTTCTTCTTGTAATCTTGGTACAATATATTACATAATAAGGCCCTTAGTTTTTCTTGAAGTCCTTGTATATTGTCATATAAAACAATGGATGGGATTAAAAGGGCTACTTAATTCATCCCCCAAGGCTTCATGTGTACCCAGTTAATCTTTCTTTCTTTCCTTCCTTTCTTTTTTTTTCTTTCTTCCTTTTCTTTCTTTTCCAATGGCAACATTATATTCCTGCCATTTGTAAATGATTCTTCCCTCCCATATGACAATCTTTTAAAATGCTAAAGGAATTTCAAAACTCAAATCAATAATTAGAACTGGTATTCCAGGAACACATCTATAATGTTACTAGAGGGCAGGATGGCTAGCCTGCAGCCCTCAGAGATGCGGAATGCTTGATCTATCCTTCAAATCAACCAATTTGTCGAAGTGCTCAGCTGCCGAGAAACAAATAATCAGGAAATAGAATAAGCCTGCAACCACTGGGAAAGGTAGTTTGTAACTTCCTCCCTCTCAGTGTTCCACATTGCTTGCTTCCTAAACCAGTGGCTAGCAAGCAGGACAACTGGAAAGTAATTGATATACGGTATATTTTTCCTATGTTTCCCATAAACCATGCTCAGTAGTCATATATAAAGTGTATGTGTTTGCATGTTATGCATCACCATATTTATGGATGAATGGCCATGCATTGTATGTGCAGTCCCTCTTATAGCAACCATGCACATCTTTACCAAAGGGACTTGGGATTTATTCTTTAGCATCTGTCAATTACAGGTAATTGAAAATAAATTATTAAAATCAATTATGAACATCAAATTGGTTTCCCTTCTGCAGTGTTCCCAGTACTGGAAATCAATAAAGGCATTTCAAATAAACATAGTAATGTTTGTCAAGGAAGATTAATTATTCTCCCAGTTCTCATCTTAACTTCCAGTAATTCTCCTACAGCAATGATGGCGAACCTATGGCACATGTGCCAGAGGTGGCACACAGAGCCCACTTTCTGGGCACGCGAGCCGTTGTCCCAGCTCAGCTTTGCCAGATGTTCGTGTGCGCCCTCCCACTGACCAGATGGTATTCAGGTCCCTGCTGCACATGTATGGGGGTTGCACATGCATGCACACAGGTGGGTGGGGCACATGCATGGGGGTCGCACATGTGGCGGGTCACATGTGCATGCATGGGGGCACACCCCCAAAGCACGCATGCATTGCATTTTGGGGATGTGTGCGCGCTTTGGGCACTTGGTGCCGAAAAGGTTAGCCGTCACTGTCCTACAGTATTTTTAAGGGAAGTGAGTAACACCCATCAATACTGCCTCCTGCAGGACAAACACTTGGCTGCATTCTTATTCTTACTAAAATGTATTCTTACTAAAATGTAAAATTCTGACAATTGGGATTGCAACATGTAATCATGTAGTTGGTTAAATCAATGACCTTTTGAAAATAACTTTAAACAATCAGAAAAGCATCCCTAATTAATTGAGCAGTTTTATTTTTTGAAATAAAAACACAAGGCATTCTCTCCATGATAGTTTCTTTCAAAAAGATTAACAGGAAATCATGTATTCCAGATGGGTAATTGCACAATTGTTCCCATCTGAAAGACTCTGGCAAAACAATAAGGCAAGTACTGGAACAATTAGACAGGAAATTGTGTATTTAATTCCTGTTAATGGAAGGTTTAAAACTTCTCCACCTGCATGCATTTGAAGTCTAAATCAAAACTGGGCCTCTGCCCACTTAGAGTAGCTTTGCAGCAATGAAGAAAACCTATCTATTATGTTCTTTATCCACTATGATTCAACTAAGTAGTAGGACAGTGAAGTTTATCTGGCTCATATAAGTTCTTCCTTTCTCCAGTGGAGAATTGCCTGATAAAATTGGTAACTCAGCCAGTTACAACAGTACTGATGGAAGAGAATATTTCTAGCTCCCGGTTGAACTGTGGAGTCCTCTCTGAGCTTGGTTATTTTCTTGCAAATATTTTACTACCAAACACTGATGATGTTACCTAGTTTGGTAATGAAACATCTGCAAGAAAACAGTCAAGTTCAGAGAGCACCAATACTCCACTTACCAGTGTTATTTATTGTGTTTAAACACTGTTCCCTGTGCAAATTGCTCTACTAATCCGGATGCCTTGGTCATTGTATTTGTATCCCATTTCAGCTTATCAAGAATATCAGGAATTCTCAAATTGAGTTGGGATCGCCTGAAGGACTCACAACTACAGTATCTTAAAGAGAAAGATCACGTTGTTGTTGTTTAAAAAACTTTATCATGCTCATATAGGCCAAAGGAGAACAATATCAAAACTACTCTCGCTTTGCTCCTCCTTTGCCTGTGAAAGTCCAGTTTATGTAATTGATTTCACATCCCAATTATTAGTACATTTCCATATGTGTGTGCGTGTATACAACATTTAAAAATATTACTGATACTGATAGTATTATTGATCTTTGCTTTGCCAGAAGTAACTTTTGAGACATGTGATCCATATTGCCACTTATATTGATATTGTTTTAACAATAGTTAGAGAAAGAAAATAAATTAAGAGCATAGTCCCCTAGTAGACAAAATGGACCAGAATGTTCTTGTTCAAAAATCAACTAAAAAGTTCTGTTTAAATCATTTGCTCCTTTTAAAAAAAATTCTCATTTGCTGTTCATTATAACCACAGTAAAGGTTTTAATATCATAGGATAGGGTCTGATTTCTTGTTGTTGATGTGACACAGAATGTTTCAAATTTCTCCAGCTCTTTCTTTCTGGTTGATCCAGGGAGTCAGGAATAGATTGAAGGGGCAATAATCCTGTTTCTTTTCCTTTAGCATAAATTCTGGTTGTAAGCTAACTTTTTCATTCTGAAACAAAGATTGAGACCAACAAAGTTAAAGAGGAAGGAAGGTAGGCTGTAAAATCAAGCTGATTTTTATATTAAGTGTGCTAAAGTATAGTATGATTGTGCTACACAGTATATATTTGCATTACATTGCAGGCACAAGTAGACCAGAAACAGGTAGTCTTTGATTTATGACCACAATTGAGACCAGAATTTATGTTGTTAAGCAAGGGGATTAAGTAAGTCATGCCTGATTTTATCATCTTTTTGGCCACAGTTGTTAAGCTAATCACTGCAGTTGTTAGATGAATCATGCAGTTGTTAAGCGAACCTGCTTCCCCACTGACTTTGCTTGTCAGAAACCAGATGGGAAACTCGCAAACGGTGGTCATATGACCCTGGGATGCTGCAACTGTTGTAAATACATACAAGTTGCCAAGTTTTGATCATGTGACTGTGGGGATGCTGCAGTGGTTGCAATGGAGAGAATCAGTTGCAAATTACTTTTTCAATGCCGCTGAATAACTCTGAATGATTGCTAAGCAAATGGCTATGAACTGAGGACTGTATCATTCATCAATTTACCCACTAAGTAAAAAAAATAAAAATCTTAATTTTAATCAATTTTAATTCAGGGTTTTTAGTTCATTTTAATTTGTATATTTATCCATGTATTTTATTTTACCCTGTAAGCCGCCCCGAGTCTTCGGAGAAGGGCGGGGTATAAATTTGATTAAATAAATAAATAAATAAATAAATAAATAAATAAGTAAATAAATAAATAAATAAATAATAAAGTCATGTCTGAAAAGGGTTGACTTGAGTCTTTTGCAAACATTGTTCCCGATTAGTAGCTGTCTCCAGCTTAGTTGTAATATATCTAATGGAGGCCACAAAACAGGGAGAAGATACAAAAAGTTTAGTTACTAGGCAACCTGCTGTTTCTTTTTCATTATAGAGCTACTTGGAACCTTGAGGGTTCCAAGGGAATAGTACTGATCCCTCACCATACCCCTGACTACAGCACACAAACAGAGAGACACATACAAATATATACACACATCTTGTTAATGAAAATAACCTAGCAGCAGCAACACTGATACATCCTGCCAACTGTACATTTAATGACTTTATCTTATGTAAAATATGATCTTTTTCTACCCCTCAGCACCTCTTGTTGACTCTGGTGCTGGACACAGCAGCTCTGCAATGCTGATGTTACTCTCAGTGGTCTTTGTCGGCTTGGCTGTCTTTTTAATCTACAAGTTTAAAAGGTATGTTGGTATTTCTTTCTGCATTTCCCAGAAAATCTGCTAAAACAAAACACAACACAACACAACATAGAACAGAACAGAACAAAACAAAACAAAATGCAGCTGACTTCCCTGTAAATCGATTTAAGAATTCAGGAAAATATGAAAAAGAGAGAATTGAAAAAACTTTACTCAAGGAAGGGAAGCAAAGATGAGTTCAAGGCATTTATTACAAGTATGGGCATCAGTCTTGTATACCAATATAATGAACGTATGACTTCACTAACTCTATGAACTTAGGAAACAGTAATGTACACATTCTGAACTAATTGTTCAAGCCATTATCAGAAGAACCAATTCTCCTAAGTTCATGGAGTTATGCTGAAAAAAACTGCCTCTTTTAAAAATAAGGACAATAATGAGTGTCAACACTGTAAGGGGATAAGCATTTTTGCAGCTTTTCTTGCTCTCTTCAGATACAGTAGGAAATTACTATTTATTATTAACCAATAAAGCTAGTTGTATCTCTGATTAGTAGCTGCTGCTCATTTAGTCCTTGGTCACCATTTCATTATTATTATTACCTCTAACTTTCATATGTACATGATGGAAATTAGCAATAACAAGTTTAAATGCATAAACTTCTAAATGTATAAGTTTCCATTCATCATAGATTTAACTGATATACAGGTTGCTGAATACTCAGAGTCCAAGAATTAGCACATAAAATATAAGTAGCAGAACCATTTATACAGAACATAACTTGTTTTTAACCCCTCTGGGTCACACTCAGTTATGTCCATTAGCTAATGGATTGGATTTTCTATTGACATCAAACACTTCTCTCTTCCCAGCCTGCTCTCCAAATGAGGAAGATATATTTATATTGAACAAGCAGAAGTCATTTCATGTATCATTACATACTTTTTTTTCAGACTGCTTTTATCTACATTTTCCTGGTTTTGTAGTGTTGCTTATTTAAAAAACAGTTATAAAATATTTTCATAAAGGTATTTTATCTTGGGATTTATATACATTTTGATAGTTGGCTAAAAATTAGCGTTATTACTGATTTGTTGTTATCACCACCTACATCTTAATACCCTGTCCAATAAAATGAAAGAAGGTCAATGCAGCTGATTGCTTTTTCCACTGAAATAACTATCAATAAGAAACTGAATTCTCGCTGTTCTCAAAACCAGCACAATTTTTGCTTGCTAAAAGCATGGTGATTGACTGATACTGCATTGACTCCAGCATTGCATTTCAGGAAGCAAAATATGTTATTTCAGATCTTTCAGATGGTGTATTTTGGGAAACATGTATAATTATAATTCCATAAATGACTACTGTTTCACAACCTCAAGAAATCTTAGGGCTTTAACTAAAGATACATGCATACAGTTTGTATACGTGCATACAGATTTTATATCTAACCATCATTGTTTATGAATATTTGGGGGAAAATATGTAAATTGCAACATTTCATTCCTTAAAGCAAATCAATTATAGCTGTGTTCTTTGTTTCTTAGGAAAATATGAGTTTCATACCTATTTAATCTTATTTTCAAGTGTTTTCTAGGATGAAACAATGATATACTTAACACTTCAGTAGGTCAGTAAGCCAAAATGCCAGAGAACAGACATAATTATTTTTTTTTAATGAAAATTGCACTTGCAGAAGGTTATCAAACCTGGCTGCAACTTTACAAGGATCTGCCACGTTTGAAATAATGAAGTTATTCATCACAAACCTAACTACATTTTTATTTTTATCATAATGATTCATGCCATCAATAACGGTCTTTACAATGAAGATAATGGGGCTGAGAGCTTCACACAGTCTTTCTATATTGTTTCTATTTAATTATATGATGCAATGATAGTTGCTTATTCATTCATAGTACATGTCTAATGGGTAAAATGCTTCATAACTCTTTGTCATTGTTAGTGCTGTCACCAAGAAATGAGAAGGAAGATTAGATTTATTACTAACTTACAAATAAACTCTAATCCTACGCCTAGTCAATGAATAATTTTGTGTGCTGTGCTTAGATCCAACCGCAGGCAGCGCAGTTCCAGACTTTCTAGGCCCAAAATTTCTAGCCTGGTGATATAGGGTATTTTATTGTGGGTTGAGGAGTGGAAGTACTCTGCTAATATGCCCAGGTTTACCCATGTAACACCTCTGTGGGGCGAGCTGCGTTGGCTCCCAGTTTTTTTCTGGGTGCAATACAAGGTGCTATTACCTCTAAAGCCCTATATGGCACAGGGCCATGTAATTTTTTCTTGTGCAGTTTTCCCTAAGGACATCTACCTGTCCTACCAGGTAAGTTCCTTATAAGCCGCCTTGAGTCATGTGCAAGTAGATGGCCATATACATTTTGTAAATAAATAAACAAAATAAGATAGAATGTGCACGCTTCTCCTAAATATTTCCATATAGTGGGAGCCAGAAAATTTGCCTTTTCCATGATGTGGATTATTCTTCCCCCTGACGTTTGGCAGGCCTCTATTATCCTAGCTTTCCAAAAAGCATTGAAAAATTGGGTTTCCCCCCAAATGCTGCATAGGGAAAGGTGGCTGAGAGATTTAATGAGGAACTGTATGATGGAACTTTAGCTAGCCAGTTTTTAAATGTTTATGGTTTTAATAGATTTAATAAGGTATTGTGTTTTCTATTATTGTTTTAATTGTTGATTGGGAGCAGCCCAGAGTTTGATATAAGATAAATAGCTATATACATGTTTTAAATAAACGTATAAATCAAAATAAATTAAAAGGCTTCTCCTCAGCACTGCTGGAGATCAGAAAGGTTCTTGAAGAGGCATTGGTAGCAAAGAATTAACAGCATCGTCCATCCCATGGTCAGTTTTGGATTATTTTGCAAGATCAGATCAAGCTCCATTCATCTTGCAGCTAAACTCCAACAAACCAGGGCTTTTAGGAAATTTTCAAGTGAGATATAAAGCAATTGGGCTCATCTACATTGCCCAGTGCTGAAATCAAAGGTACAAAGTCTGAGTAAACAGAGTGCCAGCTTTAGTAGCAAGTAACCAGAGTTGCTCTGTATTTCTTTCAATTTTTCTCACATTCTCTTGGCTCAATTATAGCAATCTTCTGAGTTCACACATCGTACTGAAGTACCTTTGACAAATATGCATTATGTGCATATAGCCCTCGATAGTTTCCTATCTGACCCACTTCCTGTATTGTATTTGTATTCTGACATCTGCATTTACATTTAAGCATCTGAATATTCTGCATTGGGGCAAACGCTAGTCTGCTACTAATACCTTTCCTACCATTTTCCAATATTCTTTTTTTAAGCATGAGGATGAATTTGCACAGCGTAAGCAATAGGAATAAGGAGGATTATATAGAATTAGAGATTTAATTATAGATTTTGGAAACCCTGCAAATTCTAAATATATTTTGCAAAAAAAAATTGTCACAAGTACCAACCTGGTTTCAAATTAATCAAACCCAATCAATCTTTTGTAAAGTATCCAGGTGTCTTCAATTAAAACCAAGACTAGCTTGAAGCATGGTATATATTTACTTCATTTGTATTTAATTAATGTTATATCAAATACTTATATTAAACACGACAGCTTGTCTTGAACATGTAAAGATATTTTGAGGAAAATGCTGGGTTTTTGAACTTCCAGAAACTCACTGGAAAACTTTGGAGCAAATTTATTTTAAATAAATCTATTTCAGCAATTTATTAAGAATTGACTGAAAGATAATCCATAGGCAGTATTACACTTTGTGTAGCATTTCAACATTAATTGTAATATTTCCAGATTGTACTGGTTGGATTGTAAACAAATTGGCACATATTACTATTTTTGGTAGCAATGTCTAATTAGTTAGTCCTTTGTAGTTGAAACTTTTTGAAGAAATTGGAAAAAATCACCAATCGTTCATAATGATTCCTGCTGTTCGTTTATTTTATTTTTCTAGCACGTATAAATTAATGCAGTATAAGGAACTGATTCAGTTCCTGTGCTAGCTGCCAAGTTGATGGTGTAAAACACCAGAAAATAACATTTCCTTGGATGAGTATTATATAAAGATATGGAAAATTGTTGTAGGTGAAAAATAAAGAGCTTTGAAATATTCTAAGAACAAATTCATCCAAATCTGGTCATCATTTATTGTCCATAATAGCTTACCTTCATTTGAATAAGTCATTTTGGCCAGGGAAATTATATTTTTGTATTTTTCTATATGATTCATATATACTTATATGGGCTAGCAACTTTTCTTTTTTCTTTGTACTGGCTTAATGGTCTTTTTTTAACTCAATAATCTTGCTTTTGTAGCCTCATCCTGACATCAAGATGTTCTATTCTATGACAAGGTTTCCCAAACCTGGCATCTTTAAAAACCATGATCCCAGAATTTCTCAGTGAACCATGCTGGGAATTCCGGGAGTTGAAGTCTACATGTCTTAAGTTTGTCTAGGTTGGGAAACCCTGATCTAGGAGAAATTACAGTGAGAGAAACCTGCAATACAAAAACTTCAGGAAGCAGAGAAATTAGAGCGATAGTCTATAGATAGTCTATATTGATTTAATTCTCTTTTAACATTTGTATTATATGTTTTTTTATTTTGTACGCCGCCCTGAGTCCTTCGGGAGAAGGGCGGCTTAAAAGTCCAATAAATAAATAAATTTTAAAAAATAAATATTTTAAACAGCAACTTAAACCGACATTCACTAGGCACCCTAGCCAAGCCATGTTTATACAAGTCAAGGAATAGCTTCACCTCCTGTCTTTGAAGCATGTATGCCTTCTGTATAAAGTTAGTCCTTGACTTACAATGGTTCATTTAGTGACCATTTGAAGTCAGGGCAGAGAAGACAGTGACTTATGGCCATTTTTCACACTTACAACAATTGTAGCGTCCCCACGATCACATGATCAAAATTCAGACCTTTGTCAACTGACTCGTATTTATGACGGATGCAGCATCCTGGGGTCACGGGATCCCCTTTCGTGACCTTCTGACAAGCAAAGTCA
Source organism: Aparallactus werneri (assembly GCA_032468035.1). Classification (NCBI taxonomy): domain Eukaryota; kingdom Metazoa; phylum Chordata; class Lepidosauria; order Squamata; family Lamprophiidae; genus Aparallactus; species Aparallactus werneri. Next base: position 226,573 of record JANHFQ010006155.1, on the reverse strand, counting down.
AGGGGAAAGCCAGATACACTTAGCAACCACGTTACTAACTTAAGAACTGCAGTGATTCATTTAACAACTATCTCCATTAACAACAGAATTTTTGGGCTCAGTTGTGGCCATAAATCGAAGACTTGCCTGTATGCATTCTGAGGGGGGGTTCTCGCCTCACAATCAGGAGGCTGTGAGTTCAATCCTAGGTAGAGGCAGATGTTTCTCTCTCTGGGCACACTGAGAAAATATCTGCTGGGGAAAAACTCCACCCTGGCGACAAGAAGGGCATCCGGCCAGTAAACACTCTGCTAGCTTCATTCACTTGCCCAGACTCCACACTGCAAGAGATTATGGGGTCGTTAAAAGAGGATGGTAATCTATAGGCAGGGAGTGAGATGAGAAATTATACCAGATATTCAAGATTCTTTGACCCTGCCTATTAGCAATACAAATCTTTCCAAAAATCCAAGTTTGTTTCCTGGTTTTCTATGTCTCCAAGAACTTGAGATCCACCATGTTGACTGATGATGGTTTCCTATGAATGTCCTTTCATAATTGTA
>JANHFQ010006155.1:106097-119549 GCA_032468035.1 Aparallactus werneri | reverse complement strand
CACCGGGACATCACCTCGAGGGCATCACTGGGTTGACCTGGGGTGGATATAAACAATTGGGTATCATCAGCGTACTGTAGATATATGCCTGTAGATCTCAACCTGGTCAAATAGGAGAAGTGGTAGATGGGCTGACCCAGTGCCTATATGAGAACAGACAATCTTAAAATGACCACCTCCAAGACAGATTAGCTTTGAATTTCAAAGTCAAATGATATTCACCATGAATGGAGTTGCGCTCCCCTATTCAGACATGGTTTGCAACTTGGTGGCTGGCAGCTGTGACCAAGAAGGCTTTTATTTAATTATATCTCATGCTCCAGTTGCGATCTTTATTGTGGGGGCCCTGCTTACAGTCACTTTACATAGGGCTGCCTTTGGAAAGCATTTGGAAGCTATAAATGACACAAAATGCAGAGTCCTAGGCAGAGATGGGTACATCCCAATATTCTTGGATGGTGCAATTGTTTTAGGACTTGTGTTGGTTGTTGGTTGGTATCTGGATGCAATTCTGGTTCTTATTTTTAAGGCCCTACATGATTCAAGACCAGATTATCTATGGGCCTGTCTTTTCCCACATTCATCTGCTGTCCATTAAGATCAAATAAGGGTTGGGCCTCCAGGTCCTGTCCTGTATTAGAATGCTACTGGATGAGACCTCAGAAGCCAACATCTTCTATCAAATCTTCCAAACTTTGGCATGCCTTCCCTATGGAGATCTTCTCTTTCCCTCCTGATTTTCAGGAGAGCAATTATGACTCTTTTCTTTCCCCCACAAGTGCAAGCAGAGAATTTGAATTGTCTTGTACATTTTCTTCAATGTACAATGCACATTTGCTTTATGGTGAATGGTTAATAAATCAAATGGGTTTTTTGTTGCTATTGTTAAGGAGATTTCTTGTTCAGTGAAGTTATAATTAGCCATCCAGAGCCTTCCAGAAAAAGCAGCATATAAATAAAGCAAATGTAACAAATTAATTAATCAAAATTAACTGCCTATAGCAATAATTCATTATTGAGTTTTATTTTTATATTCTTGGTAAATAAAACGCCCATTCCAAAAGTAGAATAAAACATTCTGCTTATGCACTCTTACATGATGCCTGGCCATCGTTGTCACATTCCTCATAGCCTTCTATTCTTTCTCCCCCCCCCACATTTTTAAAATTGTGTCCTCAAGCCACAAATGGGTTGTTCATCCTTGTTTTAAAGGGATTAGAGTAAACTCTACATTGACATTATGATAGTTCATCCTCCCATATCTTTGGTGCTTAACAGAAGACTGTGAGTGCATTTATGTTTTCTGCCAGATGCTTGATTTCAAGAGGACCGAGTATAATGTTTATTTGTGGTTCTTGGAGGCTTATAAAACAACTGCTGTCTTGAAGAAAGTGATGTGTTTATTATTTAGTTTAGGTTTGGTTGATTTATCTTGATAGTATTAAAAATTGTTTGGTGATTGTTTCCCACCCCGCCCCCGCCCCCGCAGCTATTTGTCTCCAGAATCACTTTGAGTGTGCCAATGGCCAGTGTATTCCGAAAAAACAGCGGTGTGACTCCTTTCCGGACTGCATTGATGGTTCTGATGAACTTTTCTGTGACAAGGCACTTTTTACCGGTAAGTTGGTATTGTAAAAGGCCTCCTATTGTTAATTATCTTTACACAATGTGTTGTGCTAACATTCCCAGAATTCCTAGTCAACGTAGCCAACAACTAGGAAATTTGCCGCTTTTTAGTCCAACACAACTGGAAGCTATCAGTTCATAAAGGCAAGTTTGGATCCAGGGATCCTTGTTTATTCTCTGAGTCTAGAAAAGCAAATATACTCATTTATTATTGCCAAGGCTTAATACTTTGGTCCTTGAAATGTAGTACTCTTCCGTGGTACTTTGCAGTTTTCAGAAAGCTGTCATTTTTCTTTTTTCAGATGTAGCCAAATCCACATCCTGTGAAAAAACAACTGTAAAATAAAGCTATTATCAAAAGGCCAAAGCAGATGCAATTCCGTCTTGTTTCCCTGGGCCTTTGGTGGCTGTTCAGATTGGCTTTAATCCCTGCATTGTTTATGCTAACCATAAATGCCATTTTCTGACTGTAGATGATTTGATAATTCTGTATTTTCAGCCCTAGGACCTCTGTATTTGTTGGGGTTGAGGGAAAATACTTAGATATAGCAACCCTCTGATAACCTGTAGAATGTTGCAAAAGGAGTTGAATTGGCTATTTTCCATTAGAGTGATTGCCATTGATAACTATGTTGCAATAGAGATCATCTTATACAGAAAAGAGCCACAAGGGTCCTTTGTAGTAAAATGCTACAGATTGCAAACTAGTCTAGCCTTCCCCAATTTGGTGCCTTCTAAATGCACTGGATTACAAGTCCAATCATCCCATGGTCAAGAAAGAAGACCGAAAATAATTTGGACTGTGTATTTCTTGGGTCAACTTAATATGGGAAAACCACCATTAAACCCCCCCTAATGGCATTTGCATGGGAATAAAATGAAGTAAACACCAAACAGTCTTTTGAACACTGAAAAGGACTATTGAAGTTATTAAGAGAACATGCATGAAATGTTGATTCTATTTGAATGCTCCTTTCAATACATTAAAGTTTGAGGGCTCTTAAGTGATGTTAGATTGGTTCCAGGTTTGAGAAGACCCTTATCAATGTGTTATAGTCAAAGGTGACACTTGTGGACTCTGTTAGTTGACAAAGGTTGCTAAAGCAGACATTGTGAGAGTGGGAAGGTGTCACTCTCAAACCAGGAAAGGTGATATAGTTAAGTATTCCACATCTTTCTTCCGTTGCACAGTGTTTCAGTGCAAATGTATGTGTATGTGTCTTGCTAGTAAGCTCCGTGATGGGCTCGGTTATGCAAATGGGCTCCACCCCTCCATCAGGCAAGTCAGATGTTTGTTAGGAGTAGAGCTCCCTGGTGCCCCAGATCAGTCTTGCCTCCAGTAAGGCAGAAGGAGATGGAAGTAAACTTTTAGTATTTGTTTCTACAAACTTTAATACAAACATTATTTCTAATAGGCTCCTGTCCTTCCTACTCTCATTATTTGCTGATCCTTCTCAACAAATGCTACTCTTTTGTTACTGTGCAGATTGTTAATTTTTTCTTCTTTTGATGTTAATAATTTAAAATTAGTTGCTTTAGCCACTTGTACAGAAAAATAAGCACCCACAGAGCCTTTGCACATAGGGGATGACCCAAGGTCATCTAGGATTGGAAGTATCAATCTGCACACAATTTGCAGTAGTGGACTATTGATAGATATAAACTTTGGGGGCAAACTGGAAACCTTGGAATTGTTCCAACAGTTACATTCTATAGAGGAGAACCTTTTCAGCCAGAATCTACAACATTAAAGATGACAACCGAACTCCCCTACCGGTGTCTCGCATTAGCAAAACATTACTTAGAATGTAAATCCCACGGACCGTGTCTGGGTTATATTGTTAGTAACTGGAAGCCTGTGCCAAAAAGGCCTTCTACTATTTTTATACCAACATTTGTAGGGCTGTTAAAAAAAAGGAGATAGCGTTCTAATTTCTTTTATTTATTTATATTTCCAGAAAAAATTAAATCCTCTGATGATTCTGGACCCCACAGTAATGCTATTGGGCCTGTGATTGGAATTATTCTTACACTTTTTGTCATGGGAGGCATGTATTTTGTTTGCCAGCGTGTGGTTTGCCAACGTTACGCTGGGCCTAATGGACCTTTTCCACATGAATATGTCAGCGGGACTCCTCATGTCCCCTTAAATTTCATTGCTCCAGGGAGTTCTCAGCATGGGACCTTTACAGGTAATAGTAACAGTGCCTCTATGTATTGCTATAATGTTCTTCAGATTTTGTTTTGTTTTTTACTGTGCCACATTCTAAATAACAACTGGCTGTGGTTATATGATGATCTTCGTTATATTGCTCCTGCTGTTGAATCTCCGGCCAAACTACTATTTTAGAATCTTCGAAAATAGAATGAAGGGCAATATTTTGAAGTGGATTCTTGCTTCCTTTGGAATGCCAGCACTTTGAATCTTTTATTATTCTTTTAGCCATATCGTCTGCAGGATCCTTTAGTAGTGTGCTTTGAATAGGATTGTTTGTAGATCTGATGCAGAATTATATGTATTATAGGATATGTATTGCTTGCGCAGAGTTCTTTTAAATTCTATTATTTAAGAAAATATTCAAGTTTGTTTAGGAAGGAATTCCTGCATTTCAGAATTTAAAGGGATTGCATTTTTTAAAGTGATAAAACCAGAAAGATTCTGTATCCACCTAGATGTCTTTTACCACAGTAATTGCTTTGGTAAATTTAAGTACTATGTAACTGGACTCTGGGCCATTCTTATTTCTTCTATTCATATAGGCATCTCTTGTGGAAAATCCATGATTAGCTCCATGAGCCTAATGGGTGGAAGCAGTGGTGCCCCTCTTTATGACAGAAACCATGTCACTGGAGCTTCCTCTAGTAGTTCATCTAGTACAAAAGCCACATTTTATCCACAGGTAAGCGTTGAAAATTGTATAAGCCATGTTGCAAGTATGTTTTCAGTTCCTATTATCTCTGCTTGCACAGCACGCTTAGCTAGATAATTGTTGAGGAGGGGGAGCTGCTATCATGCAAACATGAAATTTGAATCAAACTTAAGGAAGTTAGATTGGGCTCAAAGACCCCAAATTTCCTCAGTCAGCCATGACATGTCAATAGCTGATGGGAGCTGGAGAACGGTTCTCTATTTCTCACATGTACCCAACTTGAACATTTATATTTAAGAAAATGCACCTTTAATGGCACTCCTGGAAAGGACTACAGTAATATTGTGGAGAACTGCTATCCCTGCTTATTCTGGAGTTCCAAGTTGTTTCATGGAAATAAACTGCTATAAAATGTACGCTGATTCCTTAATGTAATAATTAGCAGAAATTTATTTATTTATTTATTTGTTTGTTTGTTTAACTGTAAATGGTGGCACATTAATAGAATGGTCCCGTTGTTTTAGAAAAACATCTGGATTTGAAACAGATTCTCATAGTATGGTCGTTTAGATTATTATCCAAAGAAAGCACAGAAGGGTCACTTGTCCTCAGGCATCTCAAATGATTTCATTGATGGAAGTAGCTCCCATTGGACATTATTAAACTATTTCATTTTACATTCACACAGATTCTGAATCCACCACCTTCACCAGCTACAGATCGCTCCCTCTATAACACAGAAATGTTTTATTCTTCAAACATTCCATCAACAACAAGGTCTTACAGGTAATGGCTTTCAAAATCATTTGGCAGGTTCTTTAACTGTTTTGTTTTAAATAACTGTTTCTTACTTTGCTTATACAGCAGCTTTGGATAAAGAATACTTTCTTTTTCTAATAAAACTGCTTCAGTTGTCAGCTTTGTAGAGTTTGAGTGGTGGAATCTTTGAACTGGGAAGTAAGGTTTCGTGATTGGGCTTAACAGGAACATACATTTTTAGACTGCTCAGAAAAACATGAGCATCAAAGACCCCAGTATGAGGGGTCCTTGGTGCTGTCTCTACTTGGTTGTTTCATTATCTAAGCTAAGTAACACCATCAGTTCTAGTAAGGAGTGGAGTTTACTCTCAGTTTATGTTCTACTGGTTTGCCCTGCCAGTGTGGGTGGAGGTCTTGGAGATTCTTTGGTTGGGCTGTTTACTGTTAGCTTCATTGGCAGTTCCTTGAATGAGAAATATTGTTTACTTCTTGATTGTTAGTCTGATATTAATGTTGGATGTTAATGTATGCTCATCTGGATGTTGATTGCTGTTGAGGAGGTGTTTAGGGATCCTTTTGTTCCCTTTTTGGCATGCTGATGATCTCTTTTGCACCATAAGTAGATGTCTATTGATGGCTACTTTACTGCAGATAAAAAAGTCTCCAACTCCTGTCCTTTCCCAGCCAGCAGAATTTTTCTACAATGCTACTAATGTGTATTCTGTATTTTAGGCCTTATCTTATCAGAGGGATTGCTCCACCAACTACCCCCTGCAGCACAGACGTATGTGACAGTGACTACACCACAAGCCGGTGGAAAGCCAACAAATATTACATCGACTTAAACTCAGACTCGGATCCTTATCCACCTCCTCCTACTCCTCGCAGCCAGTACATGTCAGCAGAGGAAAGCTGCCCACCATCTCCAGCTACCGAGCGGAGCTACTTCCACCTCTATCCCCCTCCTCCATCTCCTTGTACAGATTCTTCATGATTTTAGCAGAAGGGACTTGTCTTTTTCTGTAAATATGTTTTTAAATATGAACAAAGATTTTAAATATATATTTTATGATCTAAAATGGGGTGGGAACTTATAAAAATGTGAATACAAATGAATGGGCCTGGGCTGTGAAAATTGTACAGCAAAGTGATATTTATGTTGATTTTTTTTAATTTAATAATCCATTCTTTTGTGCCATAATTTGCCTTTGCATTGAAGTCGCAACATTTAAATTGACCTCCAAAGGAGGTGAGAAGCAGAAAATAATAAGCTTGGAACATTTTGAAATCATCTTTTGGTACAAGAAAGGGGAAATGTGCCGAGTTATTTTAAGTAATATAAAAGGCAAGAAGAAGTATGTATGAATGAATGATGATATTTGAAATACACACAAGGGAAATTCTTGTGTGTCTGTGTATGTGTGTCTGTGTGTATGGATTAATACTTGATCCTAGGTACCGGTACTTAACTACAAAAATGGGCTTCCTATGCTTTCTTTTGTTTTATTCCATCATTCACTTTTCAAAAGAGTCAGTGTATAAAAAAAGTGAACTTCTAGAATAAGTGTCAGTTTTATTACATTATTCATCATGAACTACTTCTCCCTAAATTAAAATATGCATTCAGTCCTATTGGACACATCACACTTCTATTACGAGTCTGTCAAATTCAAGGTGCACTGCTTCATTTTTCATCTTTCTCTAAAGGCCCCCAATACAGTTCAGGAGATTTGGAGGTGAGAGGAGGGAAGAAAGGAGGTGGTGCTGATGATAGAAATAGAAATGAAAAGTGGAAAAAAAGAATGAATCAACTTTCTGAAAGATTAAAATAGTTTAAAAATATGAAATCCCTTAAAGTGTCTTTTTCTCTCACATCTGGTGAAAATTTCTAAAAAAGTAATCAATAAAAATTAAAAACAATTTATAAAGAGTTCACTGAATAGCAAAACTATGTGCAATCTCCAAATTGATGCATTTGGATATTTCTTGAATAGGCGTCTACCGAGGGCCCCCTGGTTTTCTCATTTTAAACATAACCTACACTGCCACCATATTTTCCACTAGGTAAGAATCCAAATTTTACGCTCTCTAACCTTCTATATATAATATTAGAGAGAGAGAGAGCACAGGAGTAAGGATCCACATAATCAGAGATAGAATTCAGTAAAAGATTGTTTTGTTTGGAACAAAACCCAGAAAGAAAGGTGCTTTTCAGCACGGGTCAGGAAGAAAATGAGCAATATGCCTCACATTGCTGACTGTGCTTGTACTTTGGTTTGATTGCATCACACAGAATGTTTGAAAGCTTGTAGGATTAGGAGACTGTGATGTGTACAAATAATGAAATACGTTGGGAAAAGAGGGAAAAGCCAAAATTACAATATATTTTAACAGCTGTGTAACAGCAGGTGCAGCTGGCTTTTGACAGTCATAGAATCATTGACAAAGATGAAAATTGTTGGGTTTTTTACATTTATAGCTGGGTTTTAGCAAGTATTTCTGAGATTCCTCCAACCCCTGGCCACCTTTTCCAAGCTTATTAATAAGATGGAGGTTGATCTCTGTTATTTCTAAATATGCTTCCATCAGTCTATTCCTAATTTTTGGATATGGTGGTTTAATTCTGAGGACATGCAATTAGGATCTTTGAGTACAGGAGAATTCTGATCTCTCAAGAAACTTGTATTTTGCAGTCATGCCATTTTACTTTCTAAGTTTAATATGGGAGATTAAAAAATTAGAATTAATTATTTGTATGCAAAAATATCCTACCTGAATACTTTGGGGACGTCAAAGTTGTTTGGGTGTATTGCCTGTGTGTCTAGCACAAAAATAGTCCATAATAATGAATCTAGAGTACACAGCTCAAAAATCATAACAACATTCCGTACTAATTTTAAATCATAGTAACATACTATTTGAAAAGAAAAAACAATCCTTAGAAACTCAAATTGGGTGGAAAGGTAGTAAAGCCAGGTTCTTGTAATTTTAGGATTACATTTCTAGCTTGGTTACAGATAAAGCTTGTACATGTGTGTGCACACACATACACATACATAGTTGTCGAGAAATTTGCATTATAATTTGTTTTATAATTGCTTTTAACCTTTTGTCTAGCATTTATAAACAGATACCCTTTCATTCTTAACATTACATGCTTTGATTTACTATTGCCATGTTTCTCTTGTCTAAAATGTACTGCTCATTAAAATTTGAATGAATAGTTTTTAAAAGCGAAGTAAACAACCATTGGTAATATTAACCTGCTTGCTGAAAAAAATGTAGTGTATTCAGTGGTGAATTGGATATTTTAAGCAGTGAAAAAGTAACTAATGCTACTGATGTGAACAAAGTACATAATACTTATGGCTAGAATACTGAATATTTTTATTTTGCTTGCTTATTGTAAATCTATGTTAATCAGAAAAATTAAATATTCTGCTTTCTTGATTAACATGTTAATTGGGAAACATCCCACCAAATTCAAATAAATTATCAAATCTGCACAACTGGAGTTGTTGTAGAATTGAATGAAGTCAGAAATATCAGAAATATCTTACCAAGAAATAATTGTCACATTTCCATTAGTACTTTAAATTATTTCTCTCTCTCCAATCCAGAATTTTTGCTAAAATATCTTATTTCGGTGGTACTCTGGGCTATGATATTGTCCATTTCTTTTTTGACATAATTAGGTCTCAATGAATCACATAAAAAACTACCATGTGAGCTTGGTTGTTCGCTTGCAGACAATTCATTACCAAGGAGAAAACCACATTCCCACCAACACTGGCAAGGCAAGCTACTGTATATAAACAGAGAGCAAACCCCACAATAAAACTAGCACTGGTAATATTATCCAGTCTGATAGATAATGAAACATCTGCAAGGAAACAATTGTGCTCAGAGAGCACAAAGGACTTCACAATTCAGTTAACTTCTGTTGGGAAAAAGATATAGTTTACTAAATCATGAATCACTGCTAATATTGATTCTAATTTTAACAAGCTAATTTGAAATGATACCACACAAACTGTTGATTGTAATGTTGGCTTTCAAGAGCCCTCCTAGTCTGGGATCGTTGGCCATGTTGCCAAAGAGTTACAAATGATATCAAACCAGGGATGGCTAGCAAACTGACATGCTTTAGATCTCATTTTTTAAAAGCCATAGTTTGCTTAACTGTGATTGAATAAACCACAGTTGCTAGGTTTATGCTAGGCCAGAACCAAATCACATTATGACTTAGCCCCATGAGTACGAACCCTGTCTTTATAGTCTAAGTACAATACATGTGAATATATGTAAATGTAACTGATTGGCTTTATTAAAATTTAAGGAGCAAATAACTCTTGTTCAAGTCTAGACATAGTGCAGTGTCAAAGGTTAACTTTTTTATATTGGTGTTCCATTTGTTAATGGCTGTGTGTGGCATGTCACTATCGTAAGGAAATTGTTTTGAATGTTTTATCTCTTCAAAAGTGATTGTTAATGTTGGTGAAATCTTAAGTAGCATATCTCTTCCAGCCAGACTGGGTTTTACTATGTAGAAAGATATCAAATTGGATGCCTAATCCATGTAATTGATGTTCGTTTGGGTCCGCTTAGATCCATCTTCATGAACATTAATTTTTAGAATCCATAATTCACTGAAAGTCGTTATTGATCTGGACCTTAGAGTGAGCTTGCTCTTAGCAATTAACCCATTAGACAACTAAGCGTCTTTGAAAGGAAATGCTGGTTTTAACATACAACATACCAAAATTCTTCATCTGAAAATTATTTAAAGCACCTTTAGTTATGGAGCTCAGTTCCCTGGAAGTTTCCTTTGCCAATTTTATGTGTGGATGTAGGTGAGTGGGGTATTGGATGGAAAGCAGAGTGTGGTGTCAAATTTAATTTGTAAAATAATATTTGTTGAAAATATTTTGTAAATAATGTAATTGAGCTATTTGCAATTAGGGAAAAACAGTCAATTTTATTAAATAATGAATAAGAATTATTGGGCCTGAATTAAAATGGAGCAAAATTAGGCTTGCCAAGCTACAAACTTGTGACTCCTCCTTTATTTTTGAGCCTATTGAGCTCAGCTAGAGGAAAAGTCAGCTAACAGCTTTTCCAACTTCTTTCCCCCCCTCAGGGCCTATTATACAGTATATCTACTTTTTGTGTTGTGGAATACACATTTCACTGCTCACATTAAATCATAGATTCTTTAATAAACCATAGGTGGCTGATTTTACAGAATACTAAGCTATAAACTATTATTTAACAAATCACAATGGCTCGCCCACTGCAGTAAACCAAACCCAATCATCTTAAGGGCTATTGCAGTATGTGAACTTTCCCACAGGATCTTCTTGGTCATTGCACTAAGAATGAGGGAAGAAGAATAACCACTTATGGAAAAGTGGAGAGGGCGGAAGAACAGGAGAAGCAGTAGCTGGCTCATCCCAGTTTGGTGGGAACATGAAAGGGGAGGATCATTGGATGCAACCTGGCAACTTACATTTTTAAGTGGGTTGTGTTTTACTGTTATATACATAACTCGGAGGGCATTCTAATTAGAAATGAAACCCAGGCTGCTTTCTGTATTGTATCTAAGTATTTTGCAGTTGCTGCTAATGTAATGTAAATGTACATGAAAATATGCAGATATTGCCAAGAATTGTTATAATAGATTCATGCTGATCTGTTTTATATTTATATTGTAAAGTGTATTCTGCAAACCTCCTAAATATTTTAGCTTTATATTCATATACCGTTTTGTAGACACAGTTTTGTCACACAGAGAAAAAGTGCCTTTGGTATTTTTAAACAGTCTAGCATATTGGCTTGGGCAGATGATAACAAAGCCTGAAAAATGAAGCAACCTTTTACTCATTTGCTCCATTTGCTAGTTTTTCATCAGTCATGGTGTTGCAAATATGTATTGTGTTCAACTCATTCCAAGATAAGGCATTCACAAGATGGTGGGACTAAGCTTGTTTGTATATGTTAATGCAACATCACTAATTATGTGATTTTACAGAGAGTTGTGCTTGATTTTTTAAAAAAGAAAATATTTCAGAGAAAACTGGGAGAGTTTTTACCCAGAAATTACAAAATTGGGAGCTTTAAGACACCCAATGTGCTCCTTTTCATTTCACTGTTTATATTTTATGGATGCTAAATATGCTATTGGTATAAATTTTTGTAAAATTATGTAACAAAATCTCTGTTATTAAATTAGATTACTTTACTTACTTTCCTAAGGACTGGAATTCCATTTAATTTTTACTACAATAATATTAACATTTATATCATCAGCACACGCTTTACCAAAACCACTATTTTGAATACTAATTGGGCAGCTAAAAATAGCCTTTTTTGATATTAATGCCCAATATTCGCCAGCATATGCAAAAGCCCCTTTGCCAACAATAAAACAGAGCCCAATACTTGTTTGTCTTTTTAATTTTACAGTAGTGAAAAAAACATAGTTTTAATACTCTGGGAATCAAACATATCAACCATCCAATTGTGATAGCATATTAGCACAGTTCTAAAATGTCATACATAAGCATAAGAGACATAAGATTAAAAAACGTATATACCATGTGAAATATAAAACTACTGACAAATAAGTAATAGTATGGCTCTGGAAAGTCTTGAAGGTGATCAACCAAGGTTGCCAAGAGAAAGAAAGAAGAGAAAAGGGGAGAGGAGAGAAGAGAAGCCAATCTTGGTCCATATTTTCTCCTGTGTTTCAATCACTTTTCAAAAACTTTTATTTGGAGAGAGAAAATTTCTCCTTCCACTTTCCCTTTTCTCCCTTTATGATCCACAAGATACAGAAAGAATGAGCAGAATAAGATTAAAGGAGGAAAAGTGCAAAGAGGCATTTTTAAGGAAAGGGCAAAGGAGCCCAATGGGGGGCAGCCCTTTGCTCCCTATAAATGCCAGAATTCCCTGAGGAAGAGCTTCTCCCTCCATTGAAGATGACAGACCCTGAATCCCCCCTTCAGAGCAGGAAGGACAGAAGAGGTTTTGGCGGATCTCATGATCCCTCTTGAGGATCGTTCCTGGGGGGAGGCTTTGGGGGGAATCAGAGGGAGACCCTCCCCAGACCAGACTCTGCCTATAGCTGGCTGGCCTCCTTCCTAGCAGCAGGAACCGGCCACTCCCGGGAAAGGAGGTGGGGGGGTCCAACTCCCTGATGGCAGCTTCTGTCCAGGATGGGGGCAGCAGGGAGGGTGGAAGGGATCCAGAGGGGATCTTGGGGAAAGGGAAAGTGAGGGCAGTTGGTGGCTAAGGAGATTAGATAGATCCCAGTGTAGGTGGTACTTCTTCATTCTATCAGTCCAATTTTGCCAAAAAGATTCGTTTGAGCACTAATGATGGATCCATCGTTTTTCAGTGACTATTCCTAATCACAGATCCACTGAGGTGTAAGGAGACCAAACCTTTTCACCCTGGGCAGGGCAGAGCCCCTTCTTTTAAGAATCTCTGAAAAAATAGTTGGCCTTTGCTAGTTGCACCCAGTCAGATACGTAAAAAACTGCTTTTCATCGCATTGCAACTCCCTCCCCTCAACTCATCATCCGAGCTGAACCAATGGGGCTTGTCCCTTTCTCCCGCATTACAAATGTACAAGGGGGGAACCCCTTACTGTGGGAAGAGGCCTCATTATGGTGGAAACAATACTGTCCCTCCATGCACCTGTCGGCTTGGGAAGCACCGCAGTCCGCTTTCGTGGGTAGCGCCGCCTCCATGCATAAATGGTGTGTGTGTGGGGAAAGAATGCCACTTTCCCGCATTGTTAATGATGTCCCAGGCAGCTGCCAAGCGGCTGAAGCCAGTCTTTTTCCTCTCCGATCTGCCCCCCTCCAAAGTTACTCCTGCAGCGGTGAGCCTGGACTGGCAGGAATGTTTTCTGCCTTTGCACGCCTCATTTTTTTTGCCAATCCGCCTGGATACATGTTGTGTTTAGGGTGATTCCAGGTGGAGAGCCCATTCTGCACTTACGTTGCCACTTCACATTGCCATTCCTGTCTAATACAGGATCGGGATAAATAAATACCTGGTCAATGTTAGATTATTGGCTAGTGAACAATAAAGATAGACATACTGTCACATTTGCTTTTAACAGCAACCTTCATAGTAATTATTAAACCTTACCCAAATTGACTTCATTATATGCTAACTGATCTGTGTAT
>JANHFQ010006151.1:17148-32619 GCA_032468035.1 Aparallactus werneri | reverse complement strand
GCGTCTCCTGAAGTATCCGCGGAGAAGGCCGCGGTGTTGGCGATCTTGCGGAGGGCGGATACCACCGGGTGAGGCAGTTCGAACTGTTCCACCAGCTGTTGGCACCACATCATGATCGCCCTGGCGCTCATGGCGCAGGCCGAGGAGGCCTTAAGGGCGGCCCCCGCGGAGTCAAAGGCTCGGCGGGCCGAGCGATCCACTCGTCTGTCCGTCGGATTGGAGGGTGAGGCCTCCGATTCTTCTAGGAGGGTGGCCGAGGATGTCAGAGCTGCGATAGGCGCGTCAATCGCCGGGTTGGAGAACCAGGCCGCTGGTTCGCCTAAGATTTCGCACATCTTGGTGGCGGGTTTGGGGTCCCTCGGAGGCAGTATGCGGATCCATTCCCTGCGTATGGTCTCCTGGAATGGCTCCGGAAGAGGGAATCCCCTAGCGGGCTCTATGCGTTTATGAAAAAGGGCAGCCGCAGAAGATCCCGATGTCACTGATGAGGTGGGCTTCGGGTCGGAGGACTCTGGAGGCGGCATCTCCAGAACCTGAAGGATATTTCTAAGTACCTTGGGATACTTCTCCGCGCTGAATAGGCGGCTCGATGATGGAAGAACCTCTTCCTCGTCCTCCGACGATAGGAATTCCAGGTCAGGGTCCCCTGAACCTATGGATGCCTGCATGGCCGCTTCCTCCTCTAATTCCTCGTCCGATATGTCGGAGGCCACCAAGGTGACGGTGACATCCTTGGCTGGCCTGACCGACTTCGATGTAGAGGGTCCCGCCGTGGTGGGTGCGGGACGCTTTGTCGTCGCCTTGGTTCTGGGGCGATCTAGCAGTGCACGGATCTCCTCCATCGTGTTGCCCATGGAGGAAGCCACTGCGGTTTGCACCATGGTTTGGATAGTAGAGTGAAGGTCCTCCAAGGGCACTGCCATGCAGACCTCCTGAGTTTGCACTGCCGAGTCCATCTGTCTGAAGAAGAAGGAAGAGATGTGCCGAAGTTAGAGGTCGTTACATGATGAGCATGCAAGCTAAGGAGCGGCTAGCTCGGTGCTAGATCCGGGGAGTGGTCAGCGGAGGCCGGAGCCAAGCAGGCCAGACCACCCCCTGAGGGCATTTAGGGTGGGTGCAGGAGAGGCTGTTTGGGTAGGTTGTAATCCCACTGTCTTCTTGTCCGTGTAACCGGTGGGGCGAGATGGCTTCTTTTTTTTTTTTTTTTTGAATGTGAGTGGCCTATCCCCTCAGATGGCTTGACAACGCGGGCCCTAGGCATTTGCTTCCCTGTTGTAGGCCTTCCCTATCTTGGCGGCCTAGGTGAAGGCCCAAGCGTCTGACAGGCGTGAGGGGAGTCGGCCGCCCTTAAAATGGCTGCCCTGGCCTGGATTTGCGCAGGGAGCCATCTGTGAGGGTCGGCCGGGTCTCCAGGACCAGGGAGACAAGGGGCCTGGATCCCCGGGGAATGACCGCGCGGGCAGCCAGCTGCCCCTCGGGCCGGTTGCCTCCAGGCGGTCGCGCTAAGGTCTGTTCGCCCGCCAAAATGGCGGCCGCAGCCATGCGGTCGCGAGGAGCCGGCCGAGGCGCAAAATGGCGGCCGCGACGAAGAAACACCAGCGAGGCTCCAGGAGGGTTACCAGGCCGCGCCTCGGTCTGATTGCCTCGCGGCGCTGAGGCGCGCCTGGGCCGAAAATCGGCCTGAAGAAGCCGCGAGACTGACGCACTCGCGTCTGTGCGGCCTCACGCTCGCTTCGCGAGCCCGAATCGCCCGCCCGATCGCGCTCTGGTGCGCTTGGGCCAGACGAGAGTTGCTCCCGCTGAGGGATTGCCGGCCTCAGAACGGCCGAGGACGCGGCTCGTTCCGGGCCGCGCTGTGGTCACGCGGCAAGGCGTGGAGCGATCCAACACTCCTATGCCGTTACCTCCTCCCCGACGGCTCTGGGGCGCGCGGTCTGGGTGCGGGAAGACTGGCAGGACACGATCGTTCCAGACTGAGCCTGGTGATCGTATTATGTCCTCCTGAAATCTTTTCTGAGGCCCATGAGGTAAGGGTCCTGGGGGGGGGGAATTCTATAAAACCTCCCACTCCCTTAACCGCAGAAAATTGGGCCCCAGGGATCTATTAGAACGAGGCTTCGAAAGTAAGCCTCGTCTGAGGTAACGAAGGTCCCTTCCTTACCTCAGATCCTCAGCTGCAGGGGAAAAGAAGAATAGTTTCTGGTAAATTTCAAAGATATTCGATTTGTAGAAAGGCACTAAAGAGCTGTCTACTCTGCACGAGGCAAAAGTATTCTGGGATCCAGCTCCTAGGCCACGCCCAAAAGATCTGTCTTTTGCCTGTCATAGGGGCGTGGCCCATTTGCTCCCTGAGACTGACGTGGAGGAATCCACTGGAGAAATGGCAGTACCATAAATAATTAACCAGGCAACGCCGGGTAATCAGCTAGTAAGTAAATGTTTCTTTTTTGGGGGGAGGAAATCATCAGTTCAGAGCTACATTTAGATGACCACTAGATGGCAGCAAAATCTAAACTATATATTGTCTTTTCTCCTTGCTGCATCTGATGGTCACCTGTTTTGCATTCTGCCATCTTGACTATAGCCCCAATATTGGTAATTTGACAGTGCATCATATAGATGAAGTGGAGAAGAGATGCTAAGAAAAGAACATTGGTAGAATATATGCTTGATTTGCAGCAATTAATAGCTGTATATGTTTGTCAACTTGTGTTTTTTGACTGAGCAAGAAAAAGGATTTTTAACTATTTGGTAAAATGTATTGAAATCTTTAATTCAAATTTTCAATTATTGTTGCTTTCAAAATTTTAATATCTTTATCAATATAAATATAAGTTGTAGACTTTATTAGACATTTGTGGCCTATTATTTAGGGTTAATACTATTAAGCATCATATTCGCTTTATGATACTTTCACCACTGTTGCCAATATTTTATTAAAAAGAAAGAAGTCCTATTTTTAAGTAGTAAATGCTGCAGGGACATTTCCATTTTTGAGCTCTCTGTGGATGCTTCAGAATTTTTTCCAGAATTTCTTTATACAAATAGTAATGGCAATAGCATTTAGACTTATATGCAGTGCTTTACAACCCTCTCTAAGTGGTTTACAGAGTCAGCATATTGCCCTCAACAATTTGGATCCTCACCTTGGTGAGGGATGGAAGGCTGAGTCAACCTTGAGCCTGGTGAGATTCGATCTACCAAACTGCAGTCAGCCGGTAGTCAGTGAAAGTAGCCTGCAGTATTGCACTCTAATCACGGCATCACCACGGCTCATAATATTTATACAAATATTATCTATGTAGAATCTTAAGTCAGCAGAACATTCAATACAGGTAGTATTCAGCTTAAAGCAGTTCATTTAATGCAGGGCTGTCAAACTTGTGGTCCGCAGCCGGATGCATCACACACTGTCCACTCTCACATCCGGTTTAGCAAAGGGGGAAAAAGTCCCAATAAATCACATGACGCCCCCATAACATGAGTTTGTCACCTCTGATTTAATAATTGTTTGAAGTTACAATGGTACTGATAAAAGTGATTTATAACCATTTTTCATACCTGCAACCATTGTAGCATCCCCTTGGTCACATGATCATAATTCAGACACTTGGCAAGTCTCGTACTTATGGTAGTTGCAGTGCCCTGGGGTCATGTGACCTTTTTGTGACCTTCCGACAAGCAGACTCAATGAGGCAGCCAAATTCAATTAACAGTCATGTTACTAAATTAACAACTGCAGTGATTCACTTAACAACTGTGGCAAGAATGGTCGCAAAACAGGACAAACTTCACTTAACAGATGTCTTAGCAACATAAATTTTGAGCTCCACTCAAGGACTACCTGTACTGTACTACCTGTGTCTAGAACTATGTCTTCCAAATTTGGGGATTATTTGTATGGGGGGGTCTTATTGCCAAAATAATCCTCATCCAGTTTATTTCAGGTCACATTTTGTATCTTAATATAAATCTTTCAATAGAGCATCTAAAACAGTATTGGTGCACAATGTTGAATTGAATTAAGAACTCTTCAAGCATTGCTGAAATTTATCTGCAACCAACACACTCCTTGACCAAAAAATTATTAGTTCCTTGGCAATAATTTTCCAGACCTGTTGGGTCTAAGGAAAGACCTTTAATGGGGCTTAGAACTTGCAAAACCTAATGATTTAAATGGAAGCTTCCAGCTTGATCATTCTTGATCAGAGAGAAGGTATGAATAGCTGTGGAAATTTCTCATTCCATCCCTATCAAAGGTTTTTTTTTCCTGGACAGAATGTACTAAATGTATTTCTTGAGTGACATGCATGTGTAAGTGTATAACCAGAGATATATGCTTGTCCTTATATATCAGGAGTGTCAAACTCATGTCACAGTGGCATCATGTGACATATCGGGACTTCCCCGCCCCTTCGCTAAACTGGGTGTGGCTAGTGCATGACGCATCCAGCCCATGGGCCTGGAGTTTTACAGCCCTGAGTTATATGGATAAGGAAAATCTAGAGGCCGTCTCTGCATTCACACAAGTGTAAGTGCATCAACAATACTCTTAAGTTCACAGCTACTGTGAACAATTTCATGGAAAAAGCCTTTAACAAGGCTTCTATTACCTTTTCCTAAAAAATCGGTGACTTTACTTACTTTATATAAGCACTAAAATTCTACTTCCTATATAAATGAAGTAGTCTAATGTATCATTTTTTAGGATGTAGTCCTCCTAATGCTCATTTCTTGTTTCTTGAAGAAGAGCAAGAGAATAATTTCAATTGTTGAAGAAAAGTTATATTGAGTAAGATTTTTTTCACCAGAACATTTTTAAAACAGAGTAACAGCTGAACTAGTTAAGGAAAATCATGTTTGCTTTTGTGGTATTTGAAAGAATGCATATTGTTTGTGGCAAAAAATGCAATTGGTGGTCAACACCAAATACTTTTTAAAACAAACTTTCACTAAGGAATTAAATCTATCAAAATTCTAATAAAAGGAAGGTTGGATAGAAAAGGGCAGTGAATGAGACACCCTTCTAAATGGAACACCATGATGTAAAAAAATATTCACTTAAGCTCCATTATAGGACAGGCTATTTTATAAAGAACTAATCTGGCAAAATACAGCCTCGGCAGCTGCTCATTCATAGTCTTGCAATTGTGAGAGCTCATTAAGATTCTTTGGAGCAGCTCCTTTTCCTTGCTAGGCTTTGCTATGCCTCATTAGACATTCAGGAACTGGCCCCTTCCTCCATGCATTGGTCCTAGCCAACATTTATGGTGGGTAAATTAACAAGTCCAACAACTGCTGCTCTTTTCTGGCTGAGATGCAGCTATTCTTAGAGAAATTATTTACTGCTAATCATGTTTCACTTTGCCTATGACAACTAAGAGATGGCTGTGGGAAATTGAATCAAATCTGAATGAAGTCGTTTGTTGCTCACCTGCTTCTATCCTTAAACGTCAACAGGGACCCCCCACACAGCTACAATAGCAGAAAAAGAAATTGAATAAAAAATTTCCTGGGCTACAGGTGGTTGGAGAACAAAGAAATGTCAAGAGCGGGTTATATATTTCAAGTGACTGTTTTAGGCAACGCAAACACAGACTGAGAGTTAAATGTTTATTTGTGTCAAAAAGAGCATCAAACCCATTGCCAGTAATGAGTAAAACTCATTTCACAGTAATCCACAGTTTCTTAATTTAAAAAGTACAAGATAACTTGAATGCCACTAATTGTTTCCCTGCATCCCAGAGAAAACACAACCATTTCTAACAAAGCAAATCCTGAATTAGCACAACTTATTTGTTCTGAAACACAGGCACACTTCTGGTAAATACATAATTATGTATTACAGCCAATGGCTTTGATATGTTACAGTAATTACAGCATTCTCTTGACTCCAGATTCTTCAAAATATTAATTTATGCCAAAATTTCATAAATTCTATTTGGGACCTATTTCTTTTTTCAATTTTCAGTAATTATTAGTTTTAATTATGTAATTTTAAACAATCAAATAAGAAATATTTAAATAACAGTTTATTTCTGGCACAAACCTTAAAGAATGTTTAGTCCACAGTAAGAGATTTAGGAAACAGCAGTCATGGAAATGACACTATCATATATCAAAGCCAATTAATTCATTAGTCATCTACCAAGGCAAATATAGTCAATTGCAAAAGGCAGAATAATTTATCATTGCACAACATCATTTTGAAATGATAATAATAAATTGTTCTATCTTCTTTGTAACATAATTTACCAAACCATAATCTTTGGAGAAAGGCTGTTTTGTACTATAATTATTGAAGCAGATTCAAAACTAAGAATGTTTACTGCATCTGTTTTGAGACATATTCCAATTAATGCAGATTAGAATATTTATAGGATGCTTGAAGAAGTTTAACAAAGTGATCCTGGCTTATCTTGCCAAACCAAGATGCATCTTTAAAAGTTGAGCTAATATTTATTATACAGTGTTTCAGCTACTGTACATGACTTAAGAAAATTTCTAGCTATTAACAATTTATTTGGAGAGGAATGATAAGATATATGTTGAGTGATTAGCTTCCAGAATTATATTTGCAAAAGCTATTTATCACAAAGTCTACTTGAAAACTATGTTAAATGGTCTCAATATCTGTCTAAAAAAGAAGAAGCAAAGTTTCAGCATGTTCTAGCAATTTTGATATTTGATACAAAGAAATAGTCTTTCATTTATTCTAATGATAATTTTCTAAGCTAACTGGGATAGGAGCTAATCTTCCATCAGAGTTTTTTCCCCAGAAATACTTTTTTTTGTTTTATAACTGGTTACATAAGATAAATCAGAAAATAAACAAAGTTTTAGCCAATAAGCTACTGTTTCTGGTCAGGAGAATGTTCTGAAAGACAGATACAGGAAAAAAAAATAAATTCTATGATCATCTTTATGACTGAAACTAGTAAAGGAACATATTATATAGTTTCATTCTCAGGAAGTACTCACATGATTTTCAGATGCCATAAGGGGTATGCGACCTTTAAACTGTTTCTTCCTCTATGATCAATAATAGAACTGGGCTTTTCTACATTGAGGTCAGTTTTTCTTCTCAAGAAAGCCTTTTATAATAATGTGTTTAAATAATGCCTTAATGTTGTTAAATTAATTAAATAACATGGTGAGGGCTACTGTTCATCAATTCTGTAGAGAGAATTATTGTTCAATAAGTCTCTTCTAGTTCTTTCCTGACCATTGGGACTGTTTGTCAACAATGGATTCATTGAGTCCTTGTAAATCAAAGATCATTAATGCAATGATCAGCCAGCAATCAAGAAATGATTGGTTGGTTTGTATTTATAGTTTCAATATGGCACAACTTGCATTTCAAATCTGAAGCACCACATTCCAAACAGCTAACTGTTTTATTTCATTTCCACGTAGTAAATGTCAGATACAGCAGTTAGTCTAGAAAAATACAATTTAAAAATATCTTCTGCAGACCATGTATCCTGTAACAAAATCTTCCGGAATTATTTTACAAATCAATCTACATAATTAAAATCAAAAGGAATCCTCAAGTTCAGCATTTTCATTACATCCAGACATCCATCTATTCAAATACAGTATAAGTTTCTGCAGTATATAATGTTAGAATTTGCAATATATTTATCTAATATAGCTCCTGTACATATTAAATAACATCAGAGGTTCTGCTTGTAGTGCATTAACCATGTAAAGCAAGCAGTATTTTTCCAGTACCATTTGCATTAGAATTATTGGCGTGCAGATGTTAGCATTTAAAAAGTGCACAGTTTTCCAAGTAACTCATTTTTCTGTAGGAACAGAATATCCACTGGAGGTACACCAAAATACCAGTTATTAATCTACACATTCAAAGTGTAGGAGTAGAAAGTGTACAACAGTGTATACACATAATAATAAAAAAATAAAACACCCAGTTAGGACTTCAGTGTGTATTTACATCTGATTTCACTATCACAGATTCATTCAAGAATTCACTACAATATCAACTTCCAGTTAGATTCGCTAAATATGATTTAATCTCAGATAACATATATATACATCTTTTAAAAATGCTGAACTCTCCAGCCCGTCACAGATATATCTTCCACGGGTTATATGCACCAATTCGTATCTGAAGCAATAATAGTACATGGTTAAAAAAAGCCAGCTAAAATCTGAGCAAGTCCAGCAATATCAATGGCAAGTAAAATTGGTGTAGTGAAGGTATTTACACTGACTGCTGTTAACACTTGTTTAATCTGTCAAATTAATACAGAAACCTGTAAATGAGTAACGGGAATTCTCTTGTATATTGTAATTTGTGAGCTTGCATTGCATTGATTCACTAAAATAAGCTCACAAAGTTCTTCAAAGTCAGTTGTTAAAGAGTTTATTTTCTCCGAAGCAAGTGGTAAGTCTAAGGTTACAGAGTTGTTGATTTATGACCATCATTGACATAGAACTTCTGTCAGTAAGCAATGTGTTGAAATGACCATGCCCAATTTTACAACTTCTTGCCATAGTCGTTAAATGAATCACGTAGTTGTCTAGCTTCCCCTTTTGCTTTTTGCAAATGGGGATCACGCAATCCTGGGACACTGCAACTGCTGGTTGCCAAGTATATAAACCATGATTATGTGACTGTGGGGACATTAAAACAGTCATAAGTGCTAGAACTGGTCATAAGTCACTTTTTCAGCACTGTTATAAATTTGAGTGATCATTAAATAAAAGTTGTACGTTGAGGACAACCTGCATTTAAAAATCAAGATTAAAATGCCATTCTAGATAATCCTGACTGAAATTAGCTTCTTCCACAGAAAAAAAATCCAGTGTGTACATTTATATAAAATATTCAGTTTAAGTGTCACTAGAATCATATAAACTTTGTAATATCCGTAACATTTATTGTAAAAAAAATCAAAGTTAATAGCTTCCAAAACCCAGCAAAAATAAATCACACTCTTCTCCCTCCCCCCAAAAAAAGTGCAATACCATCAAGTTGCTGCTTGGTCCACAAACACATAATATATATTGAGATGCTGTTTCTGTCAGAGCCGAGTTTTTGTCCTTGAAGGTCAGTCTGGCTTAACAAATTCAACGTCCAAAGACTGAGTTCAATTCCAGTAGGATTAATTCTACAATCTGGTTTTGATACACTGTGTGAACTGCTATATTACCAGTCTCTTTCTCTGGTTTTAATAAAGTTGGGCCAAAGACTATGGCTATACTTTGATAGGTCATTCGGTTCTTCTCTCCGTTTTCTATAATTCTGAGAAAGATAGAAAAATAATTATTCAAACCTGTTAGCATTACGTTATTATCAAAACTATGTAGTATCAGTCATAAATGTTCTGACATGTGTATATATGTGGCTAGTACATATTTTCCTCAAGGCATAATCCTGGGTCTTAGTACTACTTGAAATAGTTCCAATGCTAACGTTACCTGTCTGTAGAGTTTTGCGTAACATGAATTCTAGAGTCACAATTTCTCACTTTTGAGTAATGGTGTGACATTTATCAAGCTTCTGTATTGTATTGATATTTTTTCCTTTCATAATGCTGGTTCTTTGCCAAAATCACACACTTATTTATACTCTACTGGGTTTCAAAAGCTATACACTTATATACACTAAGTTACATTTCTTTTCTATGTATTTACTTACTTCTTAAGGTGTCTGAACAGCACCTGCATCGTATCGTGATTTGGCTTTGGCAACTGTTTAATCAGCTCTTTTACAGCTTGAACACGTTGCCGAGGCTCTTGTTCTAGAGACAGAAGAGACAAATTCTAGGCACAATACGGTTTTTCATAGCTTAAGAGTATACTGGGAGGACATTAGCTAATACCTAGCACCATCTAGTGGCTAACATGAACACTGCTGACACTGTTGATCTATTGCAAGAATAACTACCGATACATAACTCAGTCTTTCTACAGCATCCAGAAGGCTAAGATAAAACCAGTCATAATCCATTTTATTGGGTTAATACATACAATACAGTAACATGGACATTAATCTCCTTTTTCCATCAAGTGTGTATTTGGTTGCAATTCTATTTAATAGAATTTAATAACTTTATCTCAATATGAAATTACAATTAATAATTGGCTTCCTACTTAAGAGAAACTAGTGACCATTAAAAACTTTTTCATTCTGATACAGTCTTGCATGCAATGAGGACAATGTTGTAAATTGCTGTGAAATTTGTTTAGGATTAGCAGATTTTCAAAGAAATACTTACTAATGGCATTGACAAAATCATTGAAATAGCTGTAAGTGAATAAGGGTTCTGGCAATTCTCTAAAAAACATTTTCAAAGCCCCCGTAATGACATGGATATCTTCCCATTTGCTGTCATTCAAGTCCAGTTTTTCATCTGAAAAAAACAGATACACAACCACTAGCTATGTCATAATAAACTTTTGGTGCTCTTCTTTATACACATACAAGAATATTCAGATAAAAAGGCAATTCTGACAACTGTATCAATAAATCTAACTAATTGCAAAAAAATAGACTTCTATGTCATATTAAAAATATAATCTGTTCAAACCTGTTATGATAAGCACCCATAAAGGTGCATAAATTGCAAATTGCATAAATTGCAAATAAATTTTATGCATAAAAACTTACCATGATTAACTGCGAATCTTAGCTTCTGTATTACTGCAAGATTACCACTAACTCTGTACAATCCATCAATGTCCAATCCTAGAAAAAATATTTTTTTGTTCAGCAAACATTCTTATAACTTGCATTAAATCTTACATTATATATGCATGGAATTTTCTAACAGTGAAAAGGAAAAGATGTAAAGTGAAAATTATAGGTATAACAAGCAATTTAAGAAGTAGATTATTTCATTAAACTCTGTCATATTTAGAGATTAACAGAAACATTTCACCAATTTAGGAACCATTTTTTTCGGGTCCATCTGGGAATGTGAATTTTGTGGAGCACACCTAGTAGAAAACTACGTTTCTCATCCCCTTCACTCCTGAGAGCCTCAGCTATAATCTGGAGAGAATACTGTTTCTACTCGGAATGTGGCTCTCTTAAACCACACTATGCTGAAACTGGGAGACTGGAACAGACATTATCACATGCCTGTCACCTAACATGAGGACAGATGGGCAAATCAACATAATATTGTTTCTTTACTGGATTACTCAAAGTTTCTTCTTCAATAGATTATCTTCAGCAGCATTTATCTCCAGTCAGAACTGGCAATATAGAAAGTGAGAAAACACAATGAACATCAATCCTAGAAAAATAATACTAAAACAAAGTATTTATTAATTTTTAAAAAGTATTTTTAGTAAAAAAAACAACAGAATGGAGTCTTTCACACTCCTCTTGGGAGTCAGGAGAATTTACTCTGGACTACATTGTCTAATATTAAAACAAAAGCAGTGTATTTCCCTCAGTACAGCAGCATTTCGTTAGAACCAAGGATTGATCGATCATTATAGAGTGGAAAGAGTTCTATACTGTTTTCAAACTTTTTCAAGATTTTTCTTAAAAAGTGTTTTTCTAACTTTTTTACATAAGAGGTTTCCAGCAATTAAAAGAAAACTTGGGGATATTATTATTTTCTTTTTTAAAATGCAACCATATCTGTATCTTGGGACATATTTCATTTGTGAATACGAAGACTTTTGTTAACAAAAATAATTTTAATCTTAAAAACCAGTAAGTAGTTTCTTCTTACCATGTTCTTCAACATGTTCAATGCACAGCTTCACGAATTTTGGCACCGTGTTATTTTCTCTTTGACACAAACTGCTCAGATTGCAGCCAAATACCTGATCTGAAGAGCAGAAAAATAAAAAATTATAGACGAATGAAATGAATTTCTTAGTATACAGAATAAAAACTGATATATACATACATATATATAAGATTGTCAACTTGGACATATAAAATTTAACAATATCTCAGTCTTAGCATTGAACTATATTAGATCTAATAAACTCTTAGAAATTTTATGAGTTGATTTTTTTAAACTATAAGTCAGTATTGAAAAACCTTTGGGGGCTCAAGGCATGCATCAGGATTTTTTTCTCTCCCAGAGCAATGGCAGTGTTCTGGATTTGCGGGAAATTTTGCCTGCTCTCTTGCCATGGACAGATCACTCACTGGTAAGACTCGATTTCTCAGGTGCTACCTTCCTCCGCAGAGAGCCTGAGCCTACTGGATAAGCCACCCCAGGTGACTAATGGACCCAATTGTTATTCCGGAAAGCTTGCTACATGGTCTGATTAAAGCCTTGGTGACTGCGTGGAATAACAAAGCAGCAATGGCTTTAGACTGGATTGCAAAGAGCACTGGAAATCTTTCCATATACAGAGTTCCTGATGCTCTCCGGTGTCCAGGATGGAATTAAGGGAACTTAAACAGAGTGTCGCCTAGAATGTTGCTGGTGAGAGACAAAGAACAAAGATGAGCAGACATGAGCAAGAGCCGCTATGAAGCCTACCTCATGGCAATAAGGGTGATGAAACAACTATTTCTGCAGAGAAATAGTTATTGCATCCATTAATAGTCGCCCAGTGGCTCTGTTCTGGTGCTCAATCACTCCTTGGAGGAAGCAATGCCAAAATCTATCTAAAGGGTAGCTGTGAAGAATGCTACACATCTGGCAGATAAAATTGGCACATTGCTGTATATTGGAATCCAGACATAGAGCAGAGTATGGAGGGGGGGGCTAGATCTTGCAAGGTGACCTTGGAAGAGTTTGAGCCCAATGAACCTGAGGGGGTGAACAAAGCTCTCTCAGCTGCTAGGTTGACCATGTGTGTTAAATCTGTCCCCTCTCCTGGCTTATTAAGACCTCGCAGGAGGGAAGGCATAAGTGAATCTGGACAATCGTTAATTCCTTCTTGAGAAAGGGAGTGGTGCCGTCAGTTCTTAAAGAGGAGTTGGTGCACTCCCTTCTCAAAGGACCATTGACCGATTCAGTTAGCCTGGACAGTTTTTGTCTGGCCTCCAACCTTTCATTTATAGAGAAGGTGGAGTGTTCACATGGCTATTTCACAGAACTCTGGATGAAACAGATTATCTACACCCTTTTTGGCATGAGAGGATGGAGGTAGTGCATTCATCCTGGCTTTTCTTGACTCCTCAGCGGCATTCAACTCCATCAATCACGGTATCCTTCTGGGCCAGCTCCAGGAATTGCACTGTGGTGGTTCTCCTCCTTTCTCCAGGGCTGGTTCCAATCATTGATAGAGGGAGAGAGATCTAACCTGATCTTTGTTCAGTATGTCAGGGCTCTATTCTCTATTGCCTTCTATTTAACATTTACATGAGGCCACAGCATGAGGTGATCTGTGGGTTTGGGGTGAGATATCATTAGCATGCAGATGATACCCTGTTTCATATCTTTACCCCATGCTCCTTGAGCGATGCCGTGATTGCCAGTGTTTGGAGGTTCTTGGGCAATGGATGGACTCCAACTCAACCCAGAAAAATGGAGTAGCTGTGGGTAGTTGGACCCATGGGAACAAAGTTCTTCCATCTCTGGTTCTGGATGGGGTTGCCCTGCCCCAGACAGACCCACAATGCACAATCTGGGAGTCCTCTTGGACCCGCAGCTCCTGCTCAAAGAGCTGGTGGCAACCGTGGCTAGGAGGCCCTTTGCACACCTTCAAGTGGTGCCCCAGTTGCACCTGTACCTGGATCAAGAGACCCCGCACACATTAATTCACACCCTTGTAACTTCAAGATTAGACTACTGCTACCCTTGAAGACCATTCAGAAACTCCAGTTGATGTGGAATGCAGTTACGCAGGTTAGCAAATGGTGCCAAATATATGGCACACTAACAAGCACTCCCGCATGAATTGTACTGGTTACTGATGTGCAATTCAAGATGATGGGGGGGGGGGTTTGCCTATAAAGCCCTACCTGGCTTGAGGTAGGGATACCTGAAAGATTGCCTTTTTTCAAAAATCTCTACCCACCAACTAGGTCAAGCAGAATGGGCATGCTGCAGATCTCCTCAGCCAAAGAATGTCAGCTGGCGGAGACCAGAAGATGACCTTTTTTTGGTGGTGGCCCCTGCTATATGGAAAACCCTCACTTTGGGGTTCAGAATGGCCCCAACCCTATTAACCTTTCATATGGCCATAAAAACCTGACTATATTTCTGAGCTTGGGGCACTGAATGCATCAAGGGCCCCGTTTTATGACTATATTGCTAATTGGTCAAATAATCAAATAATTTGCTCTTATGTATATTTATTTATTTACTGATTTTTTTTCCGCCCATCTCATTATGAGGTTAATTAGATGTTTTTAATGTTTTTACTGTTTTTATTGTTTTAGAATGTTTTTCAATTTTTTAATTGCAATATAGTTTTTGAATAGTTAAGCTGCCCAGAGTCACTGACTGAGATGAACAGCCGTAGGAAATGAACAAATAAATAAATAAATAAATATGTGCTGAGGGGATAACTTTCAGAGGGCACATCTGCCCAATATCCACACCCACATACATACATACCCAGAAAACACATTTCTGTATAATGTGTACGTGGATGAGCTGTAACAGACATTGTAAAATTAATGCTGTACTCTATCCTTGCTAGTTTATTTACTTATTTAATTATGAATCATTCTCCTCAATCAGTGGAGTCAAACTCAAGGCCTGCAGGCAGGCCAGATCCGGAAACAGCAAAGGACCAGCCTGCAGTGTCTCTGCCAGAGAAAATGGAGCTCAGGAGGACCTCCTGAGCTCTGTTTTTGCTGGCAGAGGATTGTAAAAGATCATCACAGTCGAAAAAGGAGCTCATGAGGGCCATGCACGGCCCTCCCAGGTTCAGTTTTCACTGGCAGAGGGTTGTTGGAGGCTGTCACAGTTGAAAAAGGAGCTCGTGAGGGGCATGTACGGCCCTCTTGGAATCAGTTTTCACTGGCAGAGGGTTGCAGGAGGCTGTGACAGCCAGATACAAATCTTGCGAAGACCACACATAGACCTCCTGGACTCCATTTTAGCTGGCACAGCATCATAGCCAGAAATGCTTGGGAGCCCGCTTTCGTTGGCAGAGTGCTCGGGCCACCACAAGCGCCCCAACATTGAGTGACATTGAGCCGTGCCCATCTTGGCCATGCCCATTCCAGCCCCCCGAGGTCAAACACAACCCTGATGGGGCCCTTAATGAACTCAAGTTTGCCACACCTGTCCTCAATCCAATTTTGAGGGACAAACATTCAATTCTGGCTCTTTAGTTCATTTCAGTAGACATAAACAACTGAACTTAAAAGATGCCAATGGAGAAAATAGTATAGATTTCTTTTTACTCTATTTAAAGAATTTATAAGTTTTATGTTCTAAGTAGATCTTAATGATCTACTCTTTTTTAAACAGGCCCTTCTATTATCCTGATGAAAACCAGAAAGTAGATGTCCCCCCCAAAAAAAATTCCCAAAAGGCAACCAGACTTTCTTGGCGTTTTATTTGA
>JANHFQ010006143.1:15475-30048 GCA_032468035.1 Aparallactus werneri | reverse complement strand
GTCCCTGTTCACCAAAAAGAAGAGAACTACTAACCATGCCTGATGTTCTAGGCAAACTATATCTACCTCTTGAAAAGAGAAATTGTGACTTACCTTTATTATTGTCTAACGTGGCTCTACAGCATTGCTTGTAAAAGTCTAGAATATAGTCTTCTTAAATCCTCATATTATCCATTTTAAGTTTACAATTAGGGGATGGGGGAAATATAGCAAGTATATTTTAGCTAAGTTGCACTATAAACTACAAGAGAGCATGACAGTCAACACAAAACAACATCTGACTTGAGAAATATTAGGATGGGAGACCATTAAGAAATCCCAGGGGTAAATGCTAGTCTGGAGGGTGTAAAAGGCACCTTAGTAGAAGACAGTGGCAAGCCTTCCCAGCATTATTACCAAAAGAAGTACATTGCAAAGTCATCCAGAGATGAGTTCAATCATCTGTGAGTAGTCATTGGATTCTAGACACAGTTACTTCCTATAAATTGCTGTAGAACTCTTTCCCCACTTGACTAATAACCTAAAGGCAAAGTAAAAGTGTAGATTGTCACTAAATCTGAAAAAGTAAGACTAATAGTTCAACTTAAGTGTGTTGCATCTTATTAATGCCAAACATTGCTATGTTTTGGCTCACTAACATACGATAATTATTAAGGAGCCATGGTGGCGCAGTGGTTAGAATGCAGAATTACCAGCTAACTATGTCTACTGCCAGGAGTTTGAACCTGACCGGCTCAAGCTTGACTCAACCTTCTATCCTCTGAGGTCAATAAAACAAGGATCCAGACTGTTGGGGGCTATATGCTGACTTGATTTTGGAGTGCTGGAAAGCACTATGAAGTGGTATATAAGTCTTCCCCATGTTCTTTTGAAGAGAGAAGGGATAATCCTCTTGATTTAAAATGGAAGATTTTCCAGTTTTTGCAATCAGCTATAGTGAGATGATAGGTCTTGTCAAACCTGGAGGCTGAAACAAGATTTGCATAAGCTTTCCATATTTATACCCCATATAGGCCATGTTCTACAGCAGTTTCCCTAAATTGTGAAGTTCTCCAAACAATGGACTTCAACTCCTAGAATTCTCAGGATGACCATGCAAGGTGAAACATTCTGGGAGTTGAACTCTGCATATTCAGAGGGCATCCAGGTTGAAGAAGGTTGTCCCACAGGAGAGAGACTCAAAAGAGCAGATGCTGGGAGATAGCAAATGCTTACATCTATCAGGCGGTGCTTGCCTCTCCACATTTCTGATTGCAGTGACTTCCTGAAGCACATTGTGTATCTACCTTGGATGCCATTGCAACTTCTGTGCTTTTTAATGAGCTGTCACAAGAAAGAAGGTCAGTCCGCATACCATGACAGCAGGATCATTTCTGATTTATTCTTACATTACTGATTTGGGCATGGTGTGGCAGTATAAAGCACAAAAGGCACAACAAAAATATGACATAAATGATTATTTACAAGTCTTATCTATAGCGTCATGTTGCCAACCTGGGATTTGCACATACTGTATTCTCAAAGGTTGTCAAAATACCTTCAACCAAATATATTTATCAAACTTTCAGCATGAATTAGATTGCTCATAGTGATGTTACAATCCCTCTCCAGCTTTTTAAACATCATTCAACAACAATAACAACTTTCTTCCATGTGCCCAAAGTACCGTAATCCCCCTAATCCACTCATTTTTTTAACCTGTAACATCCAACCTGACTACATGCAACACTAGGACACATGTGGAATTAATTTGGGTGATGGGTGCCCTTGAGCCAATCTGCATGCAACCATCGCTCTTAAACTCCAGAGCTGCTTCTGCCGCTTGATGTCAAAGCAGCCATCAGAGAGACTAGTGATCTGGCCCAGGGTAAGGCAACTGCCAATATTCCTAATCAAATGGAAAGCAGAGACTTTTTGACCCTGGTTTTGCATCTAACTCCTGAGTAGAGAGAAAGACAGTAGAAATTTGTTTAGGATTATAAATTGCTTGTAATAAGAGATGAGTAAAAGCCCACAGCAAAGCTTGTTAGGATACAGTAATCTCAAACCTTGGACCCAGCCAGCATGACTAATGGCCATACCAGAATTTTGGGACTTATAGTTAAAAGGCATGAAGTTATTAAACCTCTAAACTGGTTGTTTTTCCTGCTCTGGCTGGAGTGTATCCTCCTCCATTTCAGGCAGGAGGCCATAAACAGGATTATTTGACATCAAGCATGTTTTCTCTCCCTCTATCATGCTAAACTCCCTTTTCTTGTACCTCTTACGTACATGGACAACTAATCCGATTAAAATGGTCAAGCCAGCAGTGGCTGCAATGGTGATCCCTGCTGCTTCTCCATTTGACAGACCCCCACCAGCATCCCCACCACTCTTCAGGTAGTGGAGCACATCCTCCGAGTTGGCCAACTTCCATTGCTGAGTCTGTGGATCCTTGACCCAGGTCTGATCCCCATTGCTGCTTGTAATGAGGATGATATCAGTAGCAAGGAAGCTGATGGCTGGCTTGCGAGTGAAGGGGGGCAGCCGGGCTTGAGGTAAAGACTTATCTGTAAAACGGCCAGCTTGGACACAGTATTCCACTTGACACCCATCGCTGATCAGAGCCAGGTGCTGGCTGAATCCTGCCGGACACCTTTTGAGGTATGAATCATTTTCTGTCCCATTAGGCAATCCGGACAGTGGGTTTCCAATTTGGCAACTAAAGAACCCCCCAAAGGGCACCGAATGTCGCTTTCCCCTCTCATCACTACTCACACAAACTTTGAGCTGGTCAAAAAGCTTCAGTGGGTAGTACCTGGATGGACAGGACTGAGCATTAGTGACAGGATTGGTACTCTTGGCACTGAAGAGTCCTCCAAAGAGAAATGCGGAGGTTTCAGGGACTGGGCCTCTTGCTGCACACCAGTGGGAGCTAAACTGCACTTTGGAGAGAGTGAAAATGTCGTTGCAAATCCACTTGCAGAAGAGTTTCCACAGAAAGCAATCTCGACGGCAATCTAAGTGGCTGAATCCTTCCTCACGTTGTTGAGATCGCAGTTTGATGGAGGTGTAACCCACAGGACAAGAAAAGTCTCCAGTGAGGGGGTTCTTCTGCTCGAGGGCTTGGCAGAGCATATCAGCATCAGGGCCTTCTAGTCGAGCACACACTTGGTAGACTCCTCCAAAGGTAACATTGGTTGCCGTCCCTTCACAGGTGCCATCATCCACATTGGCATAGAAGTTGAAGTTGGGTGAGGCTGGATTTATGCAGCCGGGATAAGTGTTGAATGTATAATAGCGGTCAATGGCAGATTGTATCACATTGGACAATTTCTTCAGAATGGGGCTGGGAAGTCCTGGCAAATTATTTGGGGTGATGAAGAATGGCAAAGGCAAGCCTGAACGGTCAAGAGCCACCAGCTGGTTGGTTATGCTTTCTTGCCAGGTTTTCAGGGTAATCCCAGGATAAAAAGGCAGACCCCCAAAGCTCTCCACTCTAGAACTAGTACGGTTGCCTTGGTATTGCTTGGTTAAATTGTCTTCTGTGCCCACTGAAACACCCATATTAAAGTTGATGATGTTTTGAAAAGAGATACCTGCTGCAGCAGTGATAGCACTTCTCATGGATTGACCATCTTTCACAAAGGTAGCTTTGATATAGTCCTCCTGAACAAGGCTGGCTCCAATATCTACTCCAGTGAGAACATGAGTGCCATAGTTCAAAACTAAGATTTCTGCCAAGTAGTTAGCCGTTTGAGTCTTATTTTTCTCCAGCTGGTTAGCAATGGTGACAAGCTGTTGATGGAAGCCTTCATCTAACTTTGTGGTCGGGTCCATTTTTACAGAGTACATCAAATTCCTGATCTGAACTTTTGTGGACACAGACTTATCTCTCACCTGGTGAGTTTTCGCCCTGCGGAAATCACTGGAGAACCTGCCATTGATATGGGAAAAAGACAGCCCTGCATTGATGGAAACGGCAGTGGTACATTGATAATCCATCCAAGACTCAATGATCTCCGAGTTCATCTCCAGCGAGCTTTGTTTAAGAGCAATGGTGAAGAAGTCATTGGGGATGATGTAAGCCCCATCTTTTGTAGTTTTACACAAAGAGTAATTGAGATTCATCACTCTACCCATATCCAAGTTCCTCAGATTATCCCAGCCACCTCCAGGAAGAACTCCCAACATAGGACGGTTCAAGGCTTCTCGGCATTTCTGAAATCCAGTAGCAGGAGGATGCCACTCTGGTGGTTCTCCTGCACAGCATGTCCACATTATGAACATCAAGGAGACAGAGATCTCTGTAGAAGGACTCATGGGTGCAGCCGTGCAGAGGACTAACCATTTGAATGGTTTAATCTGCCTTTTTGGCTGTGGCTACCCTAGCAGGGACTTCCTTCTTATGCTAAGATTAGGAATTGAAACATGAAACAGATGATACCTCTTTGGAATTAATTCCCTCTACCCAGCTCAGAGGCAGCTGTTAATACCTTCACTTTCCAAATGAAAAAAAAAAGGACAGCAATGGAGGCTTAGGTATCCTTGTCATTTATTTATTAAATCATTAGATAAACTATTACAGACGTAGATATTTTAAAAACCCAAGAGAATTTTATTTGATCCCAGGTAGTCTCAATACCTCTGAAACTTAGTATTTTACATTTCCTGAAGCTTTCTGAACAAGATTTCTTTTAACAGATTTCCAGTACAGGGTGTTTTGTTCCTCTTTTCTTGGCCTGATATCCCATATTCTAAGTAACTTATTTTCACAACCTCTAACCATATGAGAACTGAAATCCAAATTCATGGTCATTCCATTGCTTCTATTTCCGGCACATAGCAATACTAACAACAGGGTTTGAAATCCAGGACAGAGGAGGTCATAATAATAAGAGAACAAAGGATTGTGGTGAATTGAGAAAGAGACCATGTCTCTCCTCCCCCTTCCCTCCCCCACAAAAGGATGCATAGTTGCCATTTCTTATTGCCATAAAGGCATGATAATACAAATTGCTAACACAATGATCAAAAGGCCATAAGATAGAGAAAACCAATTACTTCACATCTGAATCAAATTTTTGCATTCTGCCTTTTACCAAAGCACAATTATACTTCCATTTATACTTCAGGATTTACAGTGCAATTCTCCAGTCTCAAAAGCACATTAATGAAAATAGCATATAAAAATGCTACATAGATGAAATTGATTGCAAAAACATCTGCATAGATTTGCATACATTTCTTGGTGCACAATACTTTTTTTTAAATTCACAAATGATAAGAAATTAATTGACTGCTGAAAAAAATTAGAAACTAAGCAGATAGATTTTTCAAAAGAACTATGAAGTCAGTAAGGATAGATTGTGGACAAGATACTATTGTATATGACTTCTACTTTGTGTCACAAAATAACTCAAATCACTCACTGAGTGAGTAATTCGTTCTTCTGGCATAAACATATTTCTGAGAACTTGAGTGGTAACTCCTGGCTTCCTCTTCATAAAGAAGGGTGTGTTGTTAGTCTTTACAGACTGTTCAACTCCAAAAGTTAGGAAAATCAAGGAAATATCATGGAAGTTGGAAAAGATGCCATAGCCAAAAACTTTAGTTTGGCATCTTGGCTTTTAATGTAGATCACTTACATCCTGCCAAATTTAAATATTTGAAACAGGGCCGGAGATGTCTTAATCTAGATCAAGATGGCTGATTACTCCCATTCTCTGTTACAATGATCAGTAAAGCTATAAGTGCTAGGATATTTCTCCTCTAATAGTAAGCTGAACAGGGGTGTCAAACTGAATTTCTTCGAGGGCTGGATCAGCATTGCAGTTCTCCTCTGTGGGCCGGCAGGAAGCTAGCATGGGGGCGGGACAGATGTCTCCTGCAGCACCCTGCCAGCAGCCCCCCCCCCGCCTCGTTTTCGCCCTCCATGGCCTCCTGCAACACTCTGCCAACCAAAAATAGGCCACATGGCCCATTTTGTGGCTGGATTTGGGCCCATATTCTGCCTGTTTTGGGCCTGTTTTTCAGTCCGATTTGGGACCATTTTTCAGCCTGGTTTTGATCTGGTTTCAGCTTACAGAGTGCTGCAGGAGGCCATGGAGGGTGAAAACAAGGCACAGAGGCCCTGCACTTGGCCTGTTTTAGGCACTGTGGGCTGGTCCCTTGATATTTCAAGGCCGGCCCTGGGGATTTAAGCACCCCTTGAGCTTTACACCCCTGATCTAGAAGAAGAAGTAAGATACATGCAGATGCTAGCCGAAATGAGTGCCGTTGGGAGTGGGCAACCTATTAAATCACATAAATTAAAAATTAAAAAAAATGTTTGCTTCATTTTGATTGCTTGCAAACTACTGGCAGTCCCAGTACAAAAGAACTTTCTATTCCACTCCCTGTTCAGATGGAGAAAAAATTTATCTATTCTGATAGATGTAAACTCAGACAGAAGAGAAAATCCACAATCAGCTGGAAAAGAACACATCTCAGGTCATCAGACTCTTGGATCATAAACAACATCTGTCTGAGCATCTTCCTCCCAATATGTGCTGGCAGCAAAATGGGATGGAATGAGGGAGGAGAATCATGTACTTTGAGTGAGATAGAGAGAATCCTGTGCACAAGGGAAACTTGAATTAAATGGCTTGGCAAACAATGAATTGTAACATAATGAGATTGCCAGATCCTGTTTTGATTTTTTTTTAAAATGGCATCTCCTCCCCTGAACTTTTGGTGACTTTTATCTCAGTGTTGCAATAATTTTGAGAGGCTGAATGTTCTTCCTTACCACATAGTTTTTCAAGGGCCAGGGTTGCTTTGCATAATGGCCCACTTTCTAACACAGTCTTAAATCAATGGCGCTTGGAGCCCATAGATTTAAGGGTATTGACATCAACCCTTTGTCACTATATTATCCTTGTGTGATGTAATCTGTGCATGCAGCAAACAGATTCACAGGCACATACAGTGCAGCAGAGGTTCTTAACCTCCTTGTGCCATAGACCCCTTCTCAGAAGCATGCCTTTAAATGCACAAAATAATATATATAAATTGTATTACAAAGGAAACTAATTATGCTCTCAATATAGTTATCAAACTTATTAAAAAGCAGCAAATCTGCGCTACAGCTATTGATCATATTGATACCTTGCTGCAATTATAGGCAGACATTTAGCAGCTCTTCTAAAAGTAGTTCTTTGTAAAACCATTAAATCAGTGAAGTTCACTAAAAAAAAGTTAGTGAAGATGAAGTAATTTTATTTTATTTTAGCCGCCCCAAGTCCCAGGAGAGGGGCGGGGTATAAATCTAAGAAATAAATAAATCTAAGAAATAAATAAATTTTAATCCAAGTTTGCAGTGGCTCTGAATTTATTGATCGCTAACAGTAGGTCCCAGGTTAGATCCCTGCATTAGAACAATCTATGTGAAAAACATGGCTATTGTGTCACTTATGAACTGACTCTTTCCATTACCTGAAGTTTGAGGCAATAAAGGTAAAGGTAAAGGTTTCCCTTGCACATACGTGCTAGTCGTTTCCGACTCTAGGGGGCGGTGCTCATCTCCGTTTCAAAGCCAAAGAGCCAGCGTTGTCCAAAGACAATAGAGGCCTAACAAAGCCCATTTTGTTTTCCCATTTAGAATAAAGTGCTACTCACAGCTTTATATAGTGTCCTATAGTCTGCCTTTTTAATATTTTAATATTAATGTTTTTAATATTAAGACTTAATAAAGAGAAGGAAAAAAGAGCTAATGCTATTCCCTTCTAGCACTGACGATGTTACCTAATTTGGTAATGAAATGTCCGCAAGAAAACCACCAAGCTCAGAGAGCACCAAGGACCCCCCAGTTTTTAATAATCCTTATGCAGTCACCTGCTCTCCACCCACAAAATATATCACTCTCGTTCGTGCATCATTTATGAGAGAGTGAAAAATACTTCGGCTTAATGTCATAAATTATCTTGGGATTTCAGTTCTCCTTCTGTGTTTGCACATGATCCGAGTGCATGGAGGAGGCTGTGTACAAAGATGGAAGTGAAGGCAGAAATGAAATTACAAACATCCTGGCTAAGTGAATTTCAGCTCACAGCCAAAATATGTACAGTGGATGTTCAGTGGGAGGAAATAGGTGGGGTGGGAGAATGACCTGTTCCATAAATGGTCTTTGTGTTGCCATTTAATCCCTAATTCAATTGGATGGGGCTTTTAGGGGGTGGATGGGGTGGTTAAACATGACATCTGCTCAGATTTTTAGAAAAGAAAAAGTTGTCACGGGCTTTCAGCATTACTCACTGAACTTGTCACATTAATTTCACAAAGAACAATGCTTTTGTTTTTCTCAGGTGTCTTTTGTGACTTCCTTGTTCCTAACTTCTTCTTTTTTTTTTCAGAACAGATTCAGCTGAGAAAGATTCTAAAGGGAAATTCTGAGTGGCAGGTCAGTCCTCACAGCTGGCGACTGAAAGAGTTAGAAACGCAGGTCAAACATAATTAACAGACACAGACACACAAGAAAAATGGCAAAATTTGGATTTTGTGAAACAGAACCTAGGAACGTTATATGGGGAAGCATATAAATCCATTTACCTTGCCGAACTTAACAGGGATGTTTTATGAACTTTAGTGGAGATGCAGAGGGTTTGCCAGACACAATAAAAATCTTCTGATAACAGAACTGAGACCATCCTCATTTAACTTTTGTTCTGCATTCCAAAGTTTTTTAGCAACTGGAAATAACATGACTCAGATTTTCCCGACATAGCAGCCTGATGTGTTGAAATACAACATCCCAATCGGCAATAAATGCTCGGTCGCTGGGAATGCAGCCTAGTCCGTTTGCGCCCTTTGGATTGGGGAAGGCTAATCTAGGTCACTCTGCTCCATATGTCCTTTAAATGGCAGAGGCTCTTGCTTTTTAAAAGATATTCTTCGAATGAAGGTTGAATTCTGATGTGTCCTGATATATCATTTATTTGTATTTAACGTCCCCTTTGTTCCTTTAGTTCATTAGTGACAAAAATAACATTGTTATTTCAGTTCATTTATCAAAGAGAATTCTCAAACAAAACAAAATGTTCTGTTCCTTAGTAGAATGTCTATGTTTTTATGGTAATGAAATCTCCTGGAGAAGGAAATGTTTATTTTGTCTAGTCTTGGGCTTATTTTCATAAATCCATTACAATTTTTAATAGAAATGAATCGACAGGTGGGGAATTCCAGCATATATTTGAAATGTCTATTGGGTTGGCAACAAGGGTATACGGTATATAGGAATTTATTTTTTGGAAAGTAGACGTTTTCATTTATTTGGTAATTTACATCCCACCTTTATTATTTTTACAAATAACTCAAGTCACATATCAACACAACTTCTTCCTCCTATTTTCCACACAACAACTTAACCCACAACGACAACCCTGTGATGTGAGCTGAACTGAGAGAGAGTTCCTGGCCCAAAGTCACCCAGCTGGCTTTCATGACTAAGGTAGGACTTGAACTCATGGTTTCTTGTTTTCTAGCCTGGTGCCTTAACCACTACATCAAACTGGCCCTATTTTATTACTTCTGTCACAAAGAGTGATGGAACATGACCACTTATTGCAAGAAATGTGTGTCAATTCATTTGAGTCTCTTCCAAAGTAATGGGTGACAAAATGTATAGATTTTACACAGTATGCAGCTGTCTTTGAATGATATTCAAATAAAGAAGGAAAACACCAATACAGCTAAGGTTTTAGGTTAAACCTACCCCATTCATGTGTTGGGAACAGAAATAAGTAACATCACAGCAGAACAATATTTTGTCAGGGCTTGTTTCTGCCACAATTAGATACAAGTGGAAAAAGTTCCTAAATTTTGGTTTCTGTAATCTAAGGTAATTTAGGACATCAACTCTTTTATTTCTTTTCATGACATCTATATGATTGTTTGTTCACTTTTATCCTGTATATTAATAATGTTTCTTAATGTGGAATCTGAAGTTTTGAGTACATACTTTTGATAACTCAGAAAGTCCCTGCCCTATCCAGAAGGCTGATCTTTCATGCAATGTGTTTAAATCAAAGCAAAATTAAGGTAAGCAGTGAAATGGGATTTAGACAGGAGCAGGTCCATCCCAAAGTGAAACCAGCAGATTCTCCCTCATTATTCAAGTTTTATTTTAAATTCCTGTAAGGGATATAGTGGAAGCAAATAAGAAAAAAATGTGTCACACGCTGAAATCTTGGTTGGGTTTTTCCCCATATCCTTCCACAAAATATTAGGTATACTGAACTAAGGAACACTATATAATTTTTTTTATAACAGTGCATTTACATTTCAGATGAGGAAACACTTTGAAAGCATAAGCATTACCTCCAGATTAAATTTTATAGATTTTATAGATATAAATTTATTTGTTGTGTGCATGTATGTGTATATAAAATCATTTATGTATGTATGATTTTATATATGACTTATGATATATTTATATATTGATTTTTATTTATATATATTTATACATAAACAATTTTTATTACATGTATACTTTTTATTAAACATTCTTTTAAAGGGAGGATAAAAACTAATACAAATTAATATAAAGTAGGAAAAAGAAGCCACAGTGAAAACTAAAAGTGCAAGAAAGAAAGAAAAAAGTAAAGAAAAAATAGAAAAGAAAGAAAAACGTGTAGGTCTCATTAAAATCAGTAGAACAAGTTAGTCATGACATCGCCAGTATCAATGAGTCTCCTGCCCCCTCTTTTTTGTGCCTCCGAATCACTGTTGACTTCTGGTGGGTGCCTGGACTGGGCCCTCCAGAATCATCCCATATATGGACTCTAATAATCTGTAATGGGTATTATGGATAGCTAATTTACAACACCTGTTCATCATAATTTTCTAATCACAAACTCTTAGTACTTTAACAGATCTTGGCATAGTGGACTTGAGATCTAATAATACCTGGATTTGACAATTGCTAGAAACAAAGAGTAGCTATGATATTTGATATCTCAAATACAGCAACATGGCAGAAGTGGCCTCTTCTCTGCCTCTGTCTCTTTGGAGACAAATACACACCAGTCTTATGTGATCAAATAAGCCCTGACTAAGGACTAACAATCCTGAGATGTTTTGGAGGGGAAGGACCAGGTCTCCTGAGTGGAAGAGAGCATTTCTCTGAATGAATCAGTAAATCCTTGGATTCAAGAGATGCTTAGCTTCAACAGACAATTCTTCTCAATTTGTTGTCCAACAGAGAGATGGTGGATTTATTTGTGTGTATTTTGTGCCTTCAAATCAATGTTGACTCAGGGATAAACGGTCGAACCACCTCTGCTGTTTGGGATTACATCGGAGAGGAAAATAAGCAGGCGGAACGGACCAGGAGGTCAGAAACAGCAAGTATTTTTAATTTAACTCCAAAAGCTTTTGATTGCTGATAAAGATGGTGTTTAAACACCCTTGAAAATGGCGCCTGGCCAGACTGGAGAAAGTGAAAAAGCAAAAGTGTTTATTGACTTGTTTTAAAAATTCTTTAAAAATTCACAAAAATCAAAGAAGATGACAAAAAAATTAGGAAAAAAATTTAAAAATACAAATTTATAAATGGAAAAAGACTATATTAAATGGAATTTCAAAACAACAAAATTGTTTACTTTTTGCTGAGCAAGAAGCAGGAAGTGACACGCAGTAAAAAAGAATAATTGCTAAGAACTCAAAAGCTACAGGATGGATCGGCAAGAAAAGAGGCAAAAGTTTATGGATTTGTTATCTTCTCTTTTTAAAACACTTTTGGAGAAGTTGGGGCTTAATAAGGAAGAAATGTTGTGCCAGAAAAGAAAAAGAACATAAAGATAGAAATGATGTCTGGAACGCTGAGGAAAATAAGATGGCGTCTGGTGACAGGATTTATTATGCAAAGCAGGAGAAAGCAGCAGGCGACCATCAG
The DNA here is from genome assembly GCA_032468035.1 of Aparallactus werneri. Classification (NCBI taxonomy): domain Eukaryota; kingdom Metazoa; phylum Chordata; class Lepidosauria; order Squamata; family Lamprophiidae; genus Aparallactus; species Aparallactus werneri. Next base: position 18,137 of record JANHFQ010006143.1, on the reverse strand, counting down.
AATGAAACTTAAACCAGACAGGGGAATGGAAAAGATTGTTGTGAAATTCAGATCTGGAAGATGGACAAGTTGTTTTGGCAAAAAAACTTTGAAGAAAGTTTTGCTTAGAAGAAGATATGGGTGAGAAGAGACTTAAAGAGATTGTTTATCTAAGGGTAGGAATCCTTCCAGACGAAAGAGAGAAATAATAGGTCACTGGAAATGGTTAAAACACAAAAAGTTTTAATGTCAAGTTGGATGGATACATAAGGTTATTAAAAAATGATAATGTTAAAAGGTCATGGCTGAAGGGAAATGAATGATAAATATAATAAATGTAACTAAACATATTTTAACGGGATAACAATGAGTTTGAATTGGGTAACTTGGATAATAAGAATAATAATGGTTTGTATTTTGGGATGGGATGTGAACTGTATTTAGGATGTGTTTTATAATTGTGCTGGATTTTGAGTTATTGCTAATAGATATTAATAACATTTAATTAGTGTAATTAAAAATAAAACTATATTATTGGTATAGTAATTGTACTAAGAAAAGATAAGAATTGATATAATTCTCTAATGATATTTTATGAATTTTAGGCTACTGTTTTATTAAGTAATTTTTGCTAATAAAACGAAATTTGAATTTTTAAAAGAATATAATGAGTTATAGATTATAAAGGTTTTGTAAAATAAGGATGGAGTTATTATTATCATTATTCATTTATTATGCCGCCCAATCACAGGACTCAGGGCAGCTCACAAGCTAAAACAAATAAATACAATAAAATACCATAAAAACATTACAGCCCACTAACCCTAAAACTAGGACTAAAACCTCATATATAAGAGTGTAGAACTTAATTCCTGCCCCAGTCCAGAGGAAGAGCCAGGTCTTAACGGCTTTACGAAAGGTAAGGCGGTCCGGAATGATACAAATCCCCGGGGGCAGTTCGTTCCAGAGGGCAGGGGCCGCAACAGAGAAGGCCCTAGCCCTAGGCGCCACCAACCGACAATGCTTAGTCAGCGGAACCTGGAGAAGGCCTACTCTGTGGGCCCTGGTAGGTCGCTGGGTGGCAAATGGTTGCAGGAGGCAACCAAGGTAACCCAGTCCGATGCCATGTAGGGCTTTAAAGGTGATGACTAGCACTTTGAATTGGATCCTGAAACCCACCGGTAACCAGTGCAGCTCGCGTAGCAGTGGTGTTATGTGGGTGTAACATGAGACACCCACAACTGCTCGCGCAGCTGCGTTCTGGACCAGCTGCAGCTTCCGGATGCTCTTCAAAGGCAGCCCCATGTAGAGCGCGTTGCAGTAATCCAACCGTGAGGTAACCAAGGCATGAGTCACCGTGAGCAAAGCGTCCCGGTCCAGAAAGGGGCGCAACTGGTGGATCAGGCACACCGGAGCGAAAGCCCCCCTGGCCACAGCTTTATGTCCCCTACTACCAGCAGTCTCTGAAAAAAAAGTCAAATACCGAAGAAAGTTTGCTTACTTATTATCTATGATTTCAAATGACCCTGAAATAATTGTGGAGGGAGAAGGAATTGTTATCTATTTCTGCTATTTTTCTTGCTTCAAGGAAATACCTTTGATTATTTCTATAGCAACTCGTTTCCCTGGAATGCATCTCAACTATAACCAGTTTTCTTAAATTAAATTAAAGCACCCTCTCATTTTCTTTGCAGGTGAAAGTACTGAGCTGTAAAAGGTGAACCATATATACTGCATACTGAGAGACAGTGCCTTTCATCTATAGCAAGTTTATTTTTTGGAAAACCCACAACCAGCCACGGCTCTGTAGTCCCTTAATTCCTACTATTTTCGCTGTAATTCCAATAAAGTATTAAGCGGATGTCTGGAAAGCTTTTATTTCTATTTACATAAAACGTAAAATTCACACGTTCATAACCTGAAAAATAAACTTCCAATAAAACACAACACCTGTTGGGATTTAAAATACACTTAAAAAGGAAGTTTGAAGCAGGCAATACAAATTTCATGAAAAGGAGGCGACAATCCGCGGTTTCGGCCGCCCCCGCAAGCCGCGGTCCAACAGGGAAAGAATTTTAAAGTTCCGGAGCTACAAATAAACCCCCAATAAAGGCAGCCTATCTCCAATAAGATCAATGAAAAAATAGAAGAACTAGACTAGAAACTTTCAGACGCGATGAAGAAGCAAGTGTCCTCTTGCGGAGGCAAGTGAAGACTGGGGAGCTCCGGATAGCCCCGCCCCGCAAGAGCAAGTCTTGCCTACTGTGGGGGCGGGGGGCGGGGCCCACCAGCACCGAGAGCGGCTTGGAGCTCTCCACTGGAGAAGGGAAACTGTTTGAAGACTACACACTCATCATTCGAGGTGCAATACTCATGGACATCAGTTCTTGGAAAAGCAGTTTGCAGGCATACGGCATCCTCACGAGAGAAATCTGGAAAAACGAGATTAACCTACGTTAGCAAAAACATTTCATTCCAAAAAACATTCTATATCTTTACTTTTAAAAACCCATAGGACTCAAAGGTGATGTAACCAGTAGGAGTATTAGGGGTTCCAGGATATTTTATTTATTTATTTTATTTATTTATTATGAAAATTTCTATGCCGCCCTACTCCCAGTGGGACTTTGGGTGGCTTAGGTAAAGGTAAAGGTTCCCTCGCACATACGTGCTAGTCTTTTCC
>JANHFQ010006133.1:299960-314420 GCA_032468035.1 Aparallactus werneri | reverse complement strand
AAATAAAATAAAATAAAATAATAAATAAAATAAAATAAATTTTCACTTGGATATGTGCATTACTAAAAACATATCCAATTCAACCAAAACCCTAATTCAGGCAACAATGTTACCAATGATACTTTAAAAACAAACTACATTGTTAACTGCTTTGTTGAATGCAGTACTTGACAGAAATTAATCTGCATTTTCTTTTTTTTATTTCCTTACTTACAATTTGTAGTTAGCATTGTGTTAGAGAGGTCTTTTGCATGCATATGTTGCAGGATACCAACACCATTTTCTCATGGCCTATAGAATTTATCACCTTCTATAAGAACTTCAAATGAAAGACTACCTTTTGCAGTACAAATATTATACTAATTTCTCTTCTCCTTGAACTTATTGGTCCATATTAGCAACTTGAAAAAGTCAAGAGATTTGCACTGTCATGTCTTCTACTGCAAATGGGTCATTACTAATTTATTAAAGTAAGCTGGCATACCAGATTCAAGCATTCAATGCTTGAATCTGAATAAGCTTATTAAGGGTACAAGATCAATTTCTAAATAAACCTAAGGGGAGACAAGAAGCCAGTAACATTTGTTCAACTTACACAAACTGCTATACTTTAAAATTATATCAAAATTATAAAATTAAGATACTTCTTTAATCAAATTTCCAGCATCCTCCATTTCCACTTTATTTACAGCTTTTCAATATCTAGCAGACCACCAGCATATAGCAACAGCACTTAGACTTATATACTGCTTTACAGCCCTCTCTAAGTGGTTTACAGAGCCAGCATATTGCCCCCAACAATCTGGGTCCTCATTTTACCGACCATGGAAGGATGGAAGGCTGAGTCAACCTTGAGCAGGTGAGGCAGCCGGCAGTCAGCGGAAGTAGCTTGCAGTACTGCATTCTAAGCACTGCGCCACCACGGCTCATTATACTACCTCTTTACACTAATTGTAAAATCAAAGTAAGGACTTACCTGTTGCTAGACATTTGCTTGCATCTCCTGCTGGGGAAACACGAACTCGATACGGAGAAAGAGGTATATCATCCTCACCATATTTAATGCCAATAGAATAACGACCAGTCTTATCAGGGATATATGTTACTGCATATGTGCCGTCTTGGTTGTCATGAATTTCTGCCCTCTTTGGTTTCCCTTCTTGATCCTGAATGCCAGAAATGAAGCCACCATTAAAATAACCAAGCCTCATCACAAGCAGGAGACAAGAGGAAGAATTCAGAATTCTTTGAGCGCTTAGGTTGACTACGTTCTTAATACACTGGTTTTGTTTAAAATAGTTGCTTCAGAACAAAAAGAACTGTATTGGCACCACGTCACAGAAATATAGGATGTTAGTTCCTATTAACATTGCATCTCATGACTGGAAACCCTTCAGATAATATTCTTTTGAAAATAAGCATGTGTGTTTTCTTGATGATGCAAAAAAACCTTGAAATTTCAATGGCTTTAGATATCCACTCAATGTGTAAATAGCTGGTACTACTGATTACCACACTTCATGAATCTATACTTCACCAGAAGCAGCAACCGGAAGTAAATTAATTCAATTATTCTATATGCAATCACAACTTCACAACTTCCTTAAGATGTTACCGAACAGTATACTTAAACAAGGTTATTGCCAAATACTAGTAGTCCTGGACTTTCAACCACAACTGGGATCAGAATTTCCATTGCTAAGTAAGATGGTTAAGTGAGTGAGGCCTGATTTTACAACTTTTTTTGTCATGACTTTTAAGCAAATCATAGCATTTGTTAAGTGAATCGTGCAGTTGTTAAGCCTCTGACATTGATTTTGCTCATCAGAACCAGGCTGAGGAGGTTGCAAATGGTGATCATGTGATTCTGAGTTACTGGAACCATCATAAATACGTAATAGTTGCCAAGCACCCAAATTTTAACCATGTGATTGTGGGGATGCTAGAATAGTTGTGTGAGGACCAATCATAGGTCATTTTTTTCAATACCATTGTAACTTCAAATGGTCACTAAACAAATGGTTATAACTCAAACACTACCTGTACTGAATTTTAGTATCATTGGACATCTTTTACACAGAGCACTGTGCAGTTTTCACCAGTAATAGCTGAAGTAGTCAGAAGTCCTTGAGATTCCCCTCTAATTCTAAAAAAAATTATCCATTTTTTTCATAATATAGATTATCACATTGCATACTTCTTCATGAATCTTCTCCTTCTATTTTCATTGTGAGACATACAACTTTAATCATTCTAGGGGGCTAGCCAACCTCTCTCTAAAGCCATTAAGTTTTTCTGAAAATCTAACGAAGTGTCCCTGAAAGAGAGTGTTATGGTGAGTTCCAAAACATGTATGAGCTTTCTACAGAGCCTTGTCTATGTTCATTCATGGTGAAAGCTGTAGACTGGCCTAATTTTAAAGAATTTGGAAAGGTCAGGAATAGTTCATATAAAAAAATGTTATGATTTGTTATGATCAGATCAACTTCCATTAGGATCAACAGGCTTTCCAAGGACACAATGGTCACATTACATTTTTATAATCAGTAAGTGAAATACACCAGTGCAAGAGAAGCAAAAAGTAGGTATTTTGTGGGAAGCTGATATACTTAAAATACCACAATGTATAAGACAACAATACTCAAGTTCCCTGCCATACACAGATAACTTACATACTTCAAGAGTGAGGTAGATGGGGAATGGCAGGGGAGAAGGGACATTAGAAGAGGTAGCAGTATCTTACTGTTATGTGTACTGAGAGAAGCCCTTTTCCTGCATCTTTAGTGTTCACAACAAATTCCGTAGGTATGCTTGCTGGAATCCCATGGGAGACAAGGCCAGGCCCGTTAGCTGTCACTTTACTGGCATCATATGTTGGAAGCACCTTTAATTTGAATGGGCTATTGAGAGAAAAAATTGTTTATTCATTCATTCATGCATGCATGCATGCAAATGAGAAGCACTCATTCAACTCAAGTTAGAGATGCCCACTTATTATCCAAAATAAAAATACTGACTACCTAACAACGAGTCACTTTTAAATGTTTCAGAGTTCAGAGAAGAGCAAGCAAGATGATCAAAGGCCCGGCCCCAAAACAAATGAAGAATGGTTGCAGCATTTGGGTTTGGCTAGTCTAGAGAAAAGAAGAACTAGGGGTGACATGATAGCAATAGTCCAATATTTGAGGGGCTGCCACAAAGAAGAGGGGGTCAAATTATTCTCCAAAGCACCAGAGGGCGTGACAAGAAACAATGGTTGGAAACTAATCAAGGAGAGAAGCAACCTGCAATTAAGGAGAAATTCTCTAACAGTAAGAACAATTAACCAGTGAAACAGCTTTGGCTTCAGAAATCATGGGTGCTTCATCACCGGAGGTTTTTAAGAAGAGACAGGACAGTCACTTGTGTGAAAAGGTGTAGGATCTCCTGCTTAGGTAGGGGGTTGGATTAGAAGACCTCCAAGGTTCCTTCCAGCTCTATTCTATTTTATATTGTACTTATACTAAAAACTCCGTAAAACAGAATGGATCGCTTATTTTGGATTAGTTTGATCCAAGTTAGCATTTTTCAGTATATTAAACAACAAAAAAGTTGCAGGAAGATTACCGGTTCTCTGGTCCAAAGAAATACCTTCACTTTGCTGCTGCTTTCCACTCTCTTGCAACCATAAGCAACCTTTCAACAGAAGCCTTTTCTTCAAAACTTCTATCAAACACTAAAGCTAAATAATGCACCAAAGATACAAACTACTACGACCAAAGAAGCCAGGCAAATGCATTTTTAAGTCCTATTGAATAATTTATTTTTAACCCAATTTTACCTTCTAGGAATTTCTTCATCTGCATATTTAACAGCAACAGCATAGGGGCCTTCTTGTGTAGGAGTGTATTCTACTGCATAAATTCCATCACCATTATCAGTTATATGCACAGGTTCTGCAGACCCTAAAAAGAAAAAAGGTCTCACTTTGATACATTCAGCTGCCTTTCCAAGGGTTCAGAGCTGATTGGTAAAGAAATGCTATCAATTCATAAAAAACAGATTGAAACTTTTCAAGGAATCAGCACAGACATTTATTTAGGACATGTTCAATTTATTTCTATCATTGTGACTTCACCAATCAGAGAAAGGATCATTCATTAGCAGCTCCTCAAGTGATTCATAATTGAAAGCTAAGAATCTTCTATCAAGGACAGATTGAAATAATGTGTTTTTCCAGATACAGAGAACTAGCTAGGTCAGTAATGGGACATACTTAAATCTAAGCTTCCCATCTCAAACAGAAAAATTAGATGTTGATTCCAATCAGTAGAAATCCTAAAAAACCAACAAAATACTTTGGTTTGACTATAGAACTATTAATAATTTTACAAATACAGTAAACCATTGAGAAGTTTAGAAAATAATAAATTTTCATAGTCAATAAGTGTTCTATGACCTGCTATCTAAAGATATGAAAAAGGTTAAAGTCTAACCCAGAAACCATGGATTTCCACAAAGCATGGATTAATGTAGAGAATCATTTCATAGGATTAATACAGTAGCAAACAAAATTTTGATTATCATAGCTAATTCAGCATGGAAGATTTTGGTAAAAAGGTATTTCAATATTTTATAGAACAGCAGTAGCCTATAGAGAAGTCTAATGAACCTCTCTTCTGTTTATTAAAGCTACAGTTAGAATTTAGATTTATTTAAAGTATAATTAATTAGTGAGAGTTCAAACCTGTCTCAGGCAGTTCACCTCTAAAGAACTCTGAAAGTGTTTTCAAAGGACTGCGCCATGACTGGGAATCCGGCTCATCAGCTAGAATTAAAAAACTATTTAACTCAAATCATCCCCTCCCCAAAAAAATTAGAGCTCTGTCAACTGTCAAATATGTTTAAATGAAAACTATTTACAGCTGGTCATAAAACCATTAACACTGATTGACATCACTATAATTACTTTTTTCCATTGATCACCAAGTTACTTTCATTGTCAAAAAAATATGTGCTTTTAAAAAGAAGCTAAGTTAGTTCTGTTAAGGGTAAAGATATTATCAATCCATGTTGAAGTCTGCTCGCAGGATCCATGAAGTGTTCATGAGCGTATTATTAAAGTGGTCTGACACTATTATCTTTTGGGAAGCTTTTTTGACTTTTTTTTCTAATCCTTCGTTCTGATATTTCCTGGTGGTCTCCCATCCATGTGCAAACCAGGATTGACTTTGCTTAAGCTCAAATAAGGTTGCTGAACTGATGTCAGCAAAGTTAACATAGGTCAGCTTTAAATACTGTAGTTCTTCAATGATCTATAGGTAGATTCCAGATTTAACTTCACAGAAAACAGGAAAATAGGAAGAGAAAGGAGTATTATGTATGTTTGCCACCTTGAGTTATTTAAGATAATAAAAGCAGAATTAAAAAATTCTATGATATATTAAAATGTTGGATATTGGTATTTAATACTCCACCTTTCACTAGACAGCATTGCTTACAATCTTCTGCCCTCCATATGTTTTGACTTACAACCCATGTCTGCTGTCATTCAGGCTTGACTGTTCAGACTTTAGCTAATATGCAATATTAAATTAATTTTTTTACTTATATCCCATTTTTTAAAAATTGCATTGAATAAATCTGCACTTATTCATGCAACAATGCTTATCATCCAGTATTAAGCAATTAAATTTGCTTTCTATTGCCCCACATTCTCATGAATTACTGACCCTCCTTTCCTAATTCTTACTTTGATGTATGTATTTATGCATGTGGGTGTGTCAACTCCCGTCTGACTCAAGAGACAATCATTTATCACTCTTCAGTAACTACGAATACATTTGAATCTTCTTAGCCTCTTCGTATGATTTAAATATTACTGAAGAGAAGCCTAGAGATTTTTTTTCCTAGTTCAACTGGCAAAAATATATTCTATATTTATTTGTTGTCTAGAACCTACAGTATTTTTTTATTCTTATAATTTAGATACTTTTAAAGCGCTACATTCTTGGGCATATGCAGAGTTTGGGAAATTCAACCTAATCCTCTGTAATGCTTTTGATATACATTTATTGAGAACGCATATTTATTTGCTACAGCAGCCTTCCCCAATCTGGTACCCTCCAGATGAATGGGAACTCTTTGAATTTCCAGACAGCCATCTGGAAAATACCATGTTATATATAAGAAATTCTTCAGATGTGCTCTGAACTAATCAATCAGGTAAAACACTAATTAATATCTGGGTTTTTAAAATTATTTTAAGGTTTCCAAAGATTGTGTATGTCAGGATTATCTTGATTATAGCAGTCTCTAACTGTTAACTTTTTGCAGCTCTACAAATAATTAGTCAGCACAAAGCAGTAATATACATGCAGTGCTATTTTTACCTACCACCATTTGGGGACCATTTTTAAAAAATAAGTTCTTTATAAATTTCAGTACTGAAATGGAGGTCAAACAGTTGTGTATATAGTATCTATACATTCTCATTTAAAAGAAACACTAAGTTATAGAGAGAAACATCCTACCTCTGAGTGCTGTGACTTTAACCTCAAGTGGGGCTACTCCGGCTTTGCTGGTATCCACAGTAAAGACTTGAGGAAGTCTGGCCCGCACAGCTGTCCCCAAACCTGGTCCTGCAATTTTCACCTTGCTGGGATCAATTACATCTTTTACAGGAACTTTAAATGGACTGCCTACCAATAAAACAAAAGCAAGTTTTGAACAACAATAAACACGCTTAAGCAATATGATGCAAAAGTGTTGCATTATAACCTCTGAAGACAAAACAGCAGCAACTTTCTCCACAGCTTCAGTCAAGTCACACTGCTTTCTAAATCATAAGGATGCCTATAATGGTAATTCAGAGTTGTCTGCATTTAAGATTGTGTTGAAGTTCAAATTCAATTTTATATTAAGCAAGAAAAGCTCAACCAAAATCACCAAAATCAGCTTAATGGCCCTTATCCCCCAAAAGGAAAACCTGTCAGAAAATGAAGTGACTTCGATCATCAAGAAAACTATCTATTTGACTGGAATTCAAAACTACATATAAGCATTAGGAATATATTTACTCACTAGGTTGATGATTTTGGGGGGAGGGGTGTTTTAAGGATAAAAACCAGGGAGTTCCACAAAAAATTGGGTCAATGTGTAGATTATGAAGTGAAAACTAAAAACCTAAAGATAGATGAAGGCAGGCTAAAGGAAAATGATGGCACGGAAAACTAATGTAAAATGGAAGGGGCTGAAAAAAATCTCCTCAGGATCAACAAAGTATTATTTATGCAACTATGAGAAGATGAAATGGGGAATCTATTACAGCAACTCAGTCCTGAGGTGTGATGGACACCATACGATGAAATGTAAACAAAAAAATATTTCATCTTAAAATATGGGACCATATTATATAAGGAACCAAGTGGGTGGACAAAACTATCAAACCTATGTGACAGCAAACCTATGACACATGTATAAAAAATGGCATGCCACAAGGTTTTGAATGATGCGCCAGCATCCACAACTGTGCTTGAAAGCACACCCTGTTCTTGCGCAGGTTTCGGAGGCTGCAAAAGAATCGGTTGTGGTCTCCAGAAGTCACATGAGAGTCCCATGCCGCTTCAAGAACGAAGGCCTCGTGTGAACCAGAGCAGCCTCAGGTAGGCCGTAAGGGCCTGTCGACAGAAAGAGAACAACACCTGAAAAGGGTAAGCAGCATCCAGCAGATTGTGGGGAGAGCTGGGCCAGGAAGCAGCTATGCTGTTCCCAAGGCTCAAATGCCTCGCTAGGGCTGAAGCCAAAGCCTAGGCCTCGACTACAGGCCCAACCTCAGCACTGCCACCATCATATGCTGCTGTTCAGGGTGGCCTAGAGAGGAGGGGGCAGGGGGATAGAGACCAGTTTCCCTTTTATTTAGGCTGCCTGTGTGTAACAACAAGCAGAGTCAAGTTAGCCATTTTCCAAATTTTTGACATGCCGAGCCCAAAAGACTCTCCATCACTGATTTAGACTGAAAATAAAGAAGAACTACCATCAACGGAATGATTTACAATTTGGGTCCATCAGATTCTAATACTGCCAGTTATTAGAGACTTTTCATTGTTCTGAGCTTTTACCTTTTCTTCAAATCATTACTCTTGTTTAGGGATACACTATTTTATCCAATTAGTGGATTTTGTGCTATTTTTAATTAATTTATTTATTTAGCGAGCCTAAAAATACTACTAAAATTGCTAATTGAATAACACTGCTATATCCTATTTATGCAGGAGAGTTACACCAGTGATAGAAACTTTTTTCACTATCTAATTAAAGATTAGTAGCACGTAGAGAGAGTAGTGAGTGAGATGGAGGGAATACATGAAAATAGTATTTTACATATTCAAATTAATCCAGTCATTTCTTCAAACTGAATACATTAGCTGGATTTTTCCTGTTTTATCTTGTCACTATATTTGATGTTAGGTTTTAGCTCCTTGTGACACCAGTCCATCTGAGAAACAAAATAGCACATTATCCTATTAAGTTGCAATGTCATTTTAAGATATTATAAAATTGGTTGGTAAAATATGGGAAAATATTATATTCCCTGACAGAATCACTAGCTGACCAAAATCAAATTAAAATTTACTCTCCATTAGGGTGATTTAACCATTTGCCTAGAATTCTGAAAGATTAGTATTTTCTGCCTATTAAATAGTATGCTCTGTTTAATAAATTTCAGTATGTTCAACATTTTGAACATCACAAATTTCATTATCAATGTTTTAAATGTCCTTTGATAAGAAGAACAATTGATAGCATTTTCATTTTCCATTCTTACAATACAGGAATAGTCTTACCAGGAACATGTTCACCACCATAAGTTATGTTGACATCATAATCTCCTGGTACATATGGGACATATTCTGCACTACAGCTGCCATCCTTGTTATCTTTACAGCTAATTTTGGATTCTGAAGGCCCTTCAACAGTTATTCCAAGGCCACCAATTCCAGCTCCTCTGCAAAAATAAAGGAAAGTTAGTATGCTTAATTATCATCACTTTATTTTAAGAACTACTTTGTTATGTTCCTCATGTATTGGATCTTTGCTATCAGCTGTGCCATGTTACTACACTTTCTCACACAGAAAACTGTTGTTTAGGAAGGATAATAAAGACCGTGTAGAACAGAGAGATCTCAGTAGACTAAAGGTTTTTCGCCCATACTCAGACTCTGATTAAGGTTTGAGAATTTTGAAGTCTTAAGTGATGACATAAGTTGGCAGGTATACATCAGATAATGATTTCAAGGGGTGGGGCTGGGAGTTCTTAAGAACTATTTGGCATCTTTCATTATCCATCATTTGACTTTCAGTAATGCTCCAAAGAGCATGAACTGTCTTGTGATATTTGTATACAGTCCAGGGCATGTTCCTATTAAGCAGCTAATACCAAAAAGAAACTGGCAAGTGTTCACAATGTTATTTCATGCCTCTGTTTCCTAAAGTACTTTTAGATGATTATGTGAAAGTTTGCACAGAGACAAATCAGCCAGAATGGCTTTATTCTGCATGATTAATTTAGAATATAAGTACTATACCATTTTCAACCTGTCATTTTTCAGTTTCCATCAGTTCCAGATATCAAGGCTACTGATATTTTAAAATCTTATATATTCATAAAACTTACCGAGTAACAACAGTAAATGGGTTTGGTTTATTTGTAAAGGCATCTTGTAACCCAGTTCCTTGGGCCAAAACACGTGAAGGATGACATCCTTCTGTGACATCCACTTTGAATGGACTGTTTGGAACAGGAACATTATCATAAGTTACTTCAACTGCATGTGGACCTGTAATTAGAAGGTGTATCTTTATGGAGAGGCTCTGAGAAGATTAATATAGCAATTTATCATATTTATTAACTAGATATATACGTACTTGATTCATACCCACATTTCTACTCTTTGTTATTTAATATCTTAATTTTTGTAACTAACTTTAATGTTAAAAAGACAAAGTTGAAAAATATAAAAAGTAAAAACTAACAAAGAAAAAAAAGAGAAGAAAAATCTATCTCCTATTTTATATTTATCAAGTCACTAATTTACCAATGATTAACTCCTATAATATGAACAGTACAAGATGTTACTGTAAGAATTTCTGTCACAATAAGACACATTGCTGCTCTCTGTGATTAATAGAAAATATTGCTTTTTCCACATTTTCAACAGCCATTCCTTGACATATAGAAAAAATAACACTTTTCTAATGCTCCAATATAATTCTTTTTACAACCTCTCCCAAACAAAATTATCAGATAAACAATCAAACATCAAAGCTCTAATATATAATTCAACATCATTAACAATTGAGACTTACCTAATAATTGTACATGTCTCCCTGACTTTTCTCAATCAACATCTTACTACTGCAGTCTTTAAGCAATAAGGCAATACATCAACAAGACATTGCTCATATTTTTTAACTATAAAGCCAGTCCAATCCTGGCCAATTTAATCGGACAAGATGGAAAAGGATCAAATAAACAAACTACAGTCTGTTTATCTCTACACATCCTATCCACATCAAGACACGCAAGCCAAAAAGAATCCAAAATCATGGGACCAGAGGTTGCTGAGATTGCATCTCTATGACCTGCTTCAATTCTAGAGATCAATTTAAAATAGATCCAATCACACAAAATGATGCAATAGCTTTCTCCTGATGGAAAAGCCCCACTAGTCTGTGTGCAATGGAGGAATAGAAGAAAGTATACTTTCTTCCGTTCACTGCAGCTGATTTAAAATTTCAAAGGGCTTCAGATGGCTTCACAATCTATTTCCCACTGCTTTCCTCCAGAATAATAGCATGTAGAACTCACCTCTTTCAAATGGAGTAAACTCTACTGCATATGTGCCATCAGCATTGTCTTTGATAAGACAATCTGTGGAAGCTCCAGAGGGATTTGCAATTTGGGCTTTGATGTGGTCTCCACCAGTTTTGGTCAAGGGGCTAGCATCAACAGTAAAATCTGTTGTTGCCTCACGGAAAACATCTGAAAAGTAATTATTGTGTCATGTGAATGAAATCATGCTATAGGCTCACATATATTTACAGATGTTTTTGTTCAGACATTAGATCAAGTGCTCAAGCACAGAAAGAATGCTGAAGAGTGCCGAACTGTATAAAGTGATCATAATCTGTTTAGCATTATATAGCAATTTAAGTTAGAACCACTCTACTAATCACTTTCATCTTGCTTTCCTAACTCTATGCTTTACTACCAGTAATAGTTTCATTATAAAAATGAGGAAATTAATTTTGTATTGTGAAAAATCCAAAGATTATGTTCTGTGACAGTCACATCTAAAGTAGTTAGGATTTATTTGTAGCATTCCTATTAACCTAAATATATATATATATATATATATATATATATACAAACCTTTCCCTTCAATTCCTGGTCCAAACACCTGAACTTTGCTTGTGTCTATGGCAGGGTCGACTTTGACACATGCAGGAAAATTTGGCACTAATTCTCCACCATATTTCATCTTCAGTGTGTGCATACCAGCATTAAAAGGTACATATGTAACTGCATAAGTTCCATCTTTATTATCTTTAACCTCAACGTCAGCTTTAGAACCAGAATCAGATACAACTTCCATGTCCAGTTTTCCAGGTCCAGCTTTTGAACAATCCACATTAAGCAATCCAGCTTCACCCACTTTGCCATGTTGAAGTCCAGGGCCCGTGGCAATTACTTTTGAAATATCAAATGGCATGTCAACGTCAGCTTTGAAAGGAGAGCCAGGAATATGGACTTCCTCAAAAAGAATGTTCACCAGGTATTCACCCGGTTTTGTTGGTAAGTAAGAGACTGAACATGTTCCATCTCCATTATCTGAGCACTCTATTTTGGCTTCACATGGTCCTTCAACTGTCAAGCCTAGACCACCAGTTCCAGCTCCTTTAGTGTCTATTGTGAATTCTGCAGGTTTTCCAACAAGTCCTTCCTGGAGGCCTGGCCCATACGCTCTCACCTAGAAACATTAGCAAGAGGTGCTGAATATAATACCTATTAAATCATTTATCATTTCTAGAATTTTAAATCTAGTTCTGAAGATTCAGGTAGATCTCTATTATTGTTTAGAAGCACATTGCAACACTAAGCTCAAATGCCAGTTTATTTTTAAAAGACAAAGTATTTTCCATACTATTTAATCTAATCAGAATACTGTTATTCTTTATCATTCTGATAGGCTCACAATTATTTTTCAAACCAATCCATACATAAACACAGACAGACAGACAGATGTTTTAATCTTCTCATTTATTTAGCAGGCCTTCAAATCAAGAAAGTGATAAGGTCTGAATGCTTAGATCATAACAACATATGCCCAGATGAGATAAATATGCAATCATAGCAGATCCAACTGTTGTACCAGTTTCTAGGTTATTACAGCAATGCTATAAAAATTTCAAAAGAAACCTCAAGCTAATTTTGACCAACTGGGATGGTTTTGGCTAGAAATTCATCAGCTATGTAAACATGACAAGTTTGTGCTTTGCGCACAGAACTTCATTAGTAACAAAATATGAATTGTCCAGCAGAGATTAGATCATTGCTGAACATCATAGCAAAAAGGCATACTTGAAAATGGTATCAATGAATCATCTACCCATCAAAAGGATTCTTACCTTAGAAGGATCTGGTGGTAAGGTGGCTTCTATAGTAAAAGGGCTTCCCAGAACCGGATTCCCATCATAGTTGACATCAATGGCATGAATTCCTTCTTCTTTTGGAATATACTTTACCCTGCAATACTGTTTTCCAGTGACAGGTTCTACTAAGCATGGTAAACTTTTCTGGGTTGGAGCAATTATGGCCACATCAAGTTTACCTTGCCCTCCAGCTCCTTTCGTGTCAATGATAAATTCTTGGTCTTTCCCTATTTCGACTCCTTAGAAAATAAAGAAAAGGTTGAAAATGAGCCTCTTTCTACGCATGGAAAATCCATCAATAGTATGAGGAATAGACATATATGCACAAAGAGAGTAATGCTACGTCAAAGCATTAAAAATTTTAAAATAAGTTTACATGGCTGCCCAATTCACACACACGAGGTCTACAGCATCTTATCCTTCATTTTAGAACAGTGTGTTCTCCAATTAAGTTTTTCATTTGTATTCTAGTAGAAAGTGTACACTAGATGAGTTACTTACTGTTTTCTAAGCCACTGACTTTAACTTTGCTCAAGTCAAGTGGCGCAGCAACATCTACAGTGAAAGGACTTCCAGGAATAGGATCATCACCATAATTTACTTGAATTTCCATGTTACCCTGGAAAGGTCAAGATATATTTTTAAAGTCATTTCATACTAAGAAACCCAGCAAACACTGTAATAAATTAACATTTGAAGATGAACTTTTCCAGAAATCATGCAGGTAGATGCTCACTTCCAGATTTCTAGAGAAGAATCTTTCATAGCATATATAAACGTTTTAAGAATAACAAATCAGAAATACTGAGAAATACAATGATATTAAAAACTATTAAAATGTAAAAGATCCTGTTTGAAGTTGTTATCATTTATATATAAAACCAATTTTACATTCAGATATTTGGGTAAGACTCAAAATTTTGAGACCTCATAGACTATAATCTGGAGACTTTGTTTGCTTGCAGACGTTTCATTACAAAACTAGGTAATATCTTCAGTGATATTATCTATTTAAGATGATATGTTATATCTGCACATCAAAATAGGCCAGGTTTGTTCTTTCTCCCCTGCATATAATTTGGTTACCATCTACTTTTTTGGTTCACATTCACCCCACTGTCACTTTATGTACTGTTCTGAAGTTTCAACAGCATCTATAACTACCCTCAAAGAGAGGACAATTGCACTGTTGTTTCTGTTTAGCAAATCAATTAAGTGCTTAGAAGGAAGAAGTGCTGACTGCCTAGAAACTGCCATTTGGCGGCTTAAAATGGGTAGGACTAATACAACCTATTATCTGTTTTGTGGAATATTAATACATTCATTAATATGCCACTAAATTAGTAGAAGCTGGTATAGAATAGTTGACATTTTTTTCAATGAAGTTACTTGGGCAAGGGCCAGGATAGCATAATAAGAGAACTCCTTGTAACCAAGTTGAGTATCACAAGACAATTCTTGGTAATTAATTCCTTGGGAATTGAAATTATATTTTCACAGGGTTAGACATAGCTTAATATTTAATAAGTAGTATTTCTCATTGCAATATTTACAAATCTGACAGCGCAAGGACTATTTTGCTTTCCAACCTCACCCTTTAAACCTGTTTCTTCCCTATTTCCATTCAGAGCGCTTTCCAGAAATATAGAAATGTATATCGTGCACCATTTTAAAAAGGCAGCATTATTCAAAACTGTCACTAGCTATTGTTTAATTTTCAATTCATAACATACAAAATAATAAGATGAAGAGGGAGAGAAAGGGGGA
>JANHFQ010006133.1:240475-250670 GCA_032468035.1 Aparallactus werneri | reverse complement strand
GTCTTTTAATTTCTTGGCTGCAGTCCCCATCTGCAGTGATCTTGGAGCCCAGGAAAATAAAATCTGTCACTACCTTTATTATCTGAAATAATAATATCCTCAATTTCACTTCCATGAGAGGCTGTTTATTTATGTGATTATTTATAAAATCATTAGGTAAATACCCTAATATCCAAACCTTTTTGTCCTTTAATTCATTTACAACTTTTTTATTTCAAAGTCTTATTCAACATTTTGCTATTTATTTATAACTCTTTAGATTCTAATGCCTGTAGTTAATTTTTCTTTTATTCAAGAATGATGGTAAACTCACCAGGTAGTTTTTAGGTTTATTGGTTTGAAGAGCTCTATGAGCTTTAAAATAATTTAAAAGAAATTTCCTAAAAGGTTGACAAAGAGAAGCCAGTGTATCTAGTGTCCTTTTCCAGAGAGGTTCCATAGAACCAGTCTACATGTAATCCTCAATTTATGACCACAACTGAGCCCAAAATTCCTGTTGTTAAATAAGACATTTGTTAAGTGAATTTTGCACCATTTTACAACCTTTTTTGCCACAGTTGTTAAGTGCATCACTGCAGTTGATAAGTTAGTAACCCAGTGTTAAGTTAATCTGGCTTCCCCGTTGACTTTGATTGTCAGAAGATCTCAAAAGATGATCACATGACCTTGGCACACAGTAATGGTCATAAATATGAACCAGTTGCCAAGCATCTGAATTTTGATCACATGGTCATGGTCATGGAGATGCTACAAAGATCATAACAATGGAAACAGTCATAAGTCACATTTTTCAGTGCCATTGTAACTTTGAATATTCACTAAACAAACTCTTGTAAGTCAAGGACTAGCTGGTCCTTTGGTCTTTGTTGCAGTTATCTTCTCTGTTCACTCAAACATAAACTAGTTTGCCTCTTGGAAGTCTGTATTCATTATTAGATTTGTATTCCTCTTGACTCCAATGACTGGTATTCCAACACTGCTTAGTTTTTTGGGATTAGCCATGCTCGGTTATTTGAGACTTTCCCAAAAAGAAACAACAATGAATTCCCCCTATTTCCATAGACATAGAAAAGGAAGTTTACAAAGAAAAATATAATCATCCTCCATTATGATATTCTTAGTGAAGTGGTTCCATAATCAGACAAACCATGATTCATTTAATTAAATTATTTTTATGTTACCTTCTCCCCAAAAAATCTGTTTTCCACCCTTGCCCATTCCCTCTCCTTCCACCCCTTATTAAAATTGAACTGAAAAAACTTTTCATGTGCTTTAAATACAGCTATATAGAAAGCCAAACTTATGAATTCATTCCTTTTAGTTTAAAACAGATACTTTGGTATCTGTGTGATCCTACCCTTATGCAAGCACGTTTATAACAATTGTTCCATTCATCAATGTACCATGTTTCTGTCAGGCTGAGATAAGAGTAGTCAGCTATTATCTCTCCTTAAGGAGCCAGGGGTAGTTTTAATGACTTGCCTAAGCCATTGTCAACATTCGTTTAGTTAAATATATTAAATTACAAGGAACATCCTCTTCTCTTCACAGAACTAAAAAATATGATGAATCTGCTTTCCATCTTTGGCAGTGATATGGGGGAGGGGAAGAAAGTTCTAGCGAAAGCCTGATTCAGATTGTCAAACAAGAAGAGATATTTTTCCCCCAAAAAGAAAGCCGGGAACAATTTGATCTAAATCAATTGTTGCATAATAATAATATGTAAATAACTATGGTTCAACTGAAAAAAATCACTGCATGTCTCCACCGAATATAAAGTTTATTTTGTAACTAAGATGTTAATATCTTAATTGCGAAAAAGGAAAAGACATCTTTGTGGTAATGTTAGCAGTTCATTAAACTAAATTAATTAAAAAGTTATGTGTTTATCTGCCTAGTCAAATGTCACTGCTTCTTTTATATTAGTTTGATTCTTAAAATGGCACATTCAGGATCAGGCTGTCTGATTCAAAGGATATTCTTTTCTCGTGAAGCATTAGGAATATAAAAGAAATCTGTCATGGAATTTCCCCCCCCCCCTTGATTTTTGAGATATCTATAAAGGAATTTCTTCTAGCATACAGTGTATAAAATATGGGTTGGCAAGGAGTCCAGTGAGGTTTATAAATTTCTCAGATTAAAAAAAAAGATGTCTCAAAATACCTATATATTTGGCAAAGATGTGTAATAAAAAATGGATACGTTGGGAAAAATCTCAAAATTAAATGCTGAAAAAAATATGTAAAAGGACTCGGGATTCTATACATTTCTCTATTCATCAGAATATGAAACAAGAAATGATCAGATATGGATTTATTTATTTATTTATTTATTTATTTATTTATTTATTTATTTATTTATTTATTTATTTATTTATTTATTTATTTATTGGAAGACAGTAGTACATTAGCCTGGAGTCTATAATGCTATTATAGAGTTTACCTGCCTAAGATTGCTAGCTCATTCAGTTCAAACTCGTATGCTACCCCAGGATTTATTTTAGTATCCAACATACTATTAGCATCATCCATGGCTTCTCTCCTCAGATTTTGCCTTGTGTTCAGGCAGTTGTGGTACTGGTTGGCTCCTTGCCTCTACACAAAATGCAATTGTTTTCTTTTCTACTGGAATGGTACTGATTTATCTACTTGCATTTTGCATGTTTTTGAACTGCTAGGTTGGCAGGAGCTGAAGTGAGTGACGGGAGCTCAGTCCATCACACAGTGCTAGGACTCAAAGCACTGGAGTACAGAGAGCTGACCTTCTCTAATCAGCAAACCCAGCATATTTAAGCCACTGATCCTCCATGCTTCTTTATCAGATGTGCTGCTATTAGAAGACAACAAGTTGAGTTTTTAAAAGGTTTAAAATGATTGGGTCCTACTGAAAACTGCAACCTCCAGTATATTACTGATGATGAGTGGTAATAGTGGCAATTCCTGCCCACTGCTAACAATCATTTCCCTGCCCCTGCCCCAGGAATCATTAAGATCATGACTAAAACTTTTTCAAACTTGGCATTTTGGGGCACTGATCATAAAAAGTTTGCAACAGGGGCCTTGCACATTAAGAAAATGATGGCCATGCTAAGTTATCATACTAGAATTCATCAGTTTATCAGTAATTGCTCTTACTCTTGCTCTGATCCTGCTCTTTAAGGTAAAGGAGCCCCTGCGGATTTTACTCTGCTAATCATTGCCAATCATAGGAGTTCATCTCACTTTCAAGGCCTTCAATCGACCACTGTCCAAAGACATTTCTGTGGTCATGTGGCCAGCATGATGTCACAGAATGCTGTTATCTTCTCACTGAAGTGGTACTTATTTATCTACTCATATTTGCATGCTTCCGAACTGCTAGGTTGGCAGGAGCTGGGGCGAGGATGGGAGCTCATCCCATCGTATGGTGCTTGGGTCTCGAACAAGCCCAGCATCTTATCTGCTGAGTCGCCATGTTGCCCTGGTCCTTCCCTTTAACCCTATAGAAATGTTTGTACATCAGTTGACCATGGTAAAATAAGTTCTGTTACCTCTATAAAAATAAGTTGCAGATCATTCAGTAAGAATATTCCTTTCAAAGTGTGCATCTAAGCCCTCTTTGCAATAATAAATAGAAAATAAGTGCTCCTGGAGTGGTATTATAGGTATTGCTAATGGTCATGCAAATTACCTTTCCTTTGAAGGTATTTGTCTGAAGCATATGTGAGATGTGAACAGGGAAAAGCTTCAGATGATTAAAAGAACAAAATGCTGAAAAAGAAGATGTTAAAAAATTGAATTAAAAAACAGCACTTTGCTTTTTAAATCTAAAGGGAGTGTTTGATTCATTAGTGTATATATTTCTTAAACTCTCTAGGTATTCAGACCAATCCATCTGCACAGCTGCAATTTAATACAAGTCAAAGCTCTATTAGGTGAATAAAATGTGAAAATAACTCAGTTTGTTTCCCCCAGTCTTTCAAAAGCATGGATACTTTTTTTATTGGCTTACTCAATCCATGAGGTGGCTGGATGGAGTCACTGAAGCAGTCAGCATGAGCTTAAATGGACTCCGGGGGATGGTAGAGGACAGGAAGGCCTGGAGGAATGCTGTCCATGAGGTTGCCATGGGTCGGACATGACTTCACAACAACATACTATTTATATTGTTTTTATGTTGTAAGCCGCCTAGAGTCCTCCTGCATCCCAAAACTGGTGGTCCTCTCTTTGTCAATGACTATATTTAAGCTCTTATTTCTGCTGTTGTCTTGTTCAGGTTTTATGAACAAAATAGTCTTTTTAAATATGAAAAGTTTATTACAATGCTAGCTTATTTGTTGGATAAGTGGGACATCTGTGAAAAATATCTAGATAGCTAGTTGCCAGCTGAAACTCATGGTTATTAGCATCCCTTCCATACTTCCTTTCCAGTTGTTCTTCTTATGGAAAAAAACATTGATGCCAAGGGGAATACTTGTTAATTGCTTGACATTATGAAATATTAATAATACAGAATTTTGATACAAGAAATGAAGCTAGAAAACAAATGCAAATATATTAATTTAATAATATGTTTAGTGGGGTCTAAAATATCTTAAAGGAAATGTGTCTCAGCAGATACTTCATCAGTTCTGAAATTGGTATGTCATGGCAACTATTTTTGATTTTATCCATTACTTACTAAGTCATCCATAATAGGAGAACCAGTTGGCATAGGCAACCATGATTAAGACACCCAGTTAGAGACTCTGAGACCTAGTCCTGCCTTGGCATAAAACCAGCTGTATGCCCTTGGCCAGTTCCTCTCTCAGCCCTAAGGAGGAGGCAAGGACAAACCACTTCTGAAAATTTTGCCAAAACACCTGCAGGGACAATTATCCAGACAATTGCCAGGAATCAACTATGACTGGAAGGCAAAAAAAATCCAAAATGGTTAAGTGCTAGCCTATAAACAACAGTTATAAACCATGGTTTATGAACTATAATGACTGAAGTCACTCCATGAGAAGTTTGTTTAAAAGCAAACAAATTATATTTTGCCTTTGTGTGATCTGTAAACACTATTATTAATTCCAAAATCAATTTGGATTGGAGCTGCTTTGTATCATTTTTTACTGTTTCATATTTTTCACGCTATGCATATACAGTATATGTATTTTTTCCCTTGAAAAGGGTTTGTGGAGAAAAATCAGTTCATTATTAGGATGGTGTGGCTTGTTAAGTTAAACCAAGCTGAACAATTCATCACTGGGCCTCTAACTTTTGGGTGGAGTTTCAGTGTTCTGGAACTTTTGCTCATTGTAATTTCCCAACCCTTGTTGTCACTGCCTGACCCAAAAAACACATCCTTTCCTCTACTGAGCTTATTATTAGCCAAAATGGTCACTTCTAGCTTAAGGTTTTAAAAAATAAATAAATAGGAAGAGGTACATTAGTTTACTTAGCCAAAGTCTCTATGGAGGTCATGTTACTGATGACTCTGGTATGCCTTAATTGATCCTCAGTCATGAACTTATTGGTAAACACAACATTTTTACTATATTTCAGAATCTGTTTCTCATTTTAAATTGAAAATTAATTAATTATTTTATAGACAAGTGTGTTTTTCCAGAGAGTATAGAAAAACTGAATTGCCAGAGAGAGAGAGATCTCTCTTCATGATGAAAGATGTCATGAAGTCCCAGAAGAACATGGATCCTTGTGGAAGTCAGAAGAATGTGCATTATCCGATGTATCCATTAAGATTGTCAGTATAGTTTCCCCTCCAATTAAGAAACAAAACGTTGAATATTTACCTTATGGAATGGAAAACAAATTAGTACCTTCTAAAATCAGAGCCTTGGTTTCAATATAAGTGCTTAACTATTAGTCTGAAAAAATATTTTCTGACATGGAATGATGAATTATTTTGTCAATTAAGTGATTTGCCATTGCCTACTTGCTAGGGCCAAAAGAAGTGACAGGCCCAAGGTCACCCAGCTGAGTTCATGTCTAAGGCAGGACTAGACCTCACAGTTTTGAAATGTCTAGTCTGGTGCTTATGAAATGAGGTTACACAAAGTCCCTTAGATAATTGCTTCAAAATAATAACGAAGTAGTAGGCAGACACTCCAAATGTCTGGTTTGTACCCTTCTGTTTCAGATATATTTATATCACAGTCTTCCAAACAAGTTCATGTTTTTGCCATGGCTAGTGAGTATGCATTGTATACAACCAGTTTCAGAGCTAGGTATGTATTTAAGTCAATCAAGGGTCATTTCCCCACTGGATGTATCATTGCAGATCAAAGTGAGACATAAGGCTATGTAGGTGGCAACTCCTTCACCCTATTGCTTCAGGAAAATGTGTTGGACCTCCCATGAATACATACACACAATGCAGCCATGAAACAATTTACAATTGCTTTCAGGCTGGCCAATCTTGGGGGAGGGGGGAAGCTAGAAATTCCCAGCTATAAGACAAAACAGTGGGCAGGATTGATCCCCAAACTTGAAACACCTTTCATGTGTGCTCATAACCACAATATATGAAAGCTTATTGACAGTGAACATATACTCAAATAAAACATGCTTTGGAAACATGCCCAGATTTGCTGGCAAATTTTTAAAGGGCTGTGTATTATTACAAGAGAGCTAGCCCTCAGAGAAAGACCTTGGCTGTATATTGTAAAAGCAAATGTTTGTGCATGTGTGTAGATTGCATGCATGTGTATTTCAGCAGTATATCATATCCTGTTCCTTTTTTGTTTGACTTCTATAGCAAATACTGAGTAAGATGGTTTCTTACTCAGCCTTTGCACATTGCACAACTAGATGTCTGTCTAGAGGGCATTTTCCTTCCAGTATGGTTTTGTCATTTCTTCCTTGAATTAATTAATAGAAGAGGTTTTATTAAATTATTGAATCCCACCCACAATCTGATAACGATACAATATTTCTTCATGAATATGTAGAGCACTATTGACTGTCAAATGTTAAGAACAATTATTGGCAAGTAGACATTTTGCTGGTTTGTTGGCATTTATTTATAAAACCTTAAGTCTGAAGGAGACCTCCCATGTTGTCAGGTTGTATTCATTATACTGACACAAGATTCGCAAAGCCTAAACCATACCAGTAGTAGAGATTTTGAAAATTGCTCTAAAAACTATATATTAGGGGGGAAATAAACTTTGGGAAAGGAGCAATTGCTCTTTACATTAAGGATTTCCTTAAGTAGAATTAAAGCAACCAATTTTGATGTCCATAATCCTTGGAACGAAAAACAGAATGAGCTCTAGCCAGGTAAGAGCTGTGTCAAACTGTGGAAGTGCTGAACAGATTTAATGCACAACCAGGCAGGAGGTTGTTATCTCCACTGTTACAATTTCATGTACCAGTTCTTCAAATTCATCCTTCCTACATGTAGGGCA
Source organism: Aparallactus werneri (assembly GCA_032468035.1). Classification (NCBI taxonomy): domain Eukaryota; kingdom Metazoa; phylum Chordata; class Lepidosauria; order Squamata; family Lamprophiidae; genus Aparallactus; species Aparallactus werneri. The sequence continues at coordinate 243,280 of JANHFQ010006133.1, read as the reverse complement.
ACACTAAATGTTCAGAAATAGGCAGCTTTCCAGAGATGGCAATTTCAGATCCCTGCAGTGAAGCAGGAGAGACAGAGACAAATCACACATCTGTATGTACAGTAGTACTTTCGTTTGCTTTAACAGCTTCCAGCACAATTCCTGCAAGCTTGAGCTTCAGTTCCTCATAGAGCTGAAATTATAGAGAGTACAGAATAAAGAGTTCAAGCAAGCAAACAAGCATGTTTTAGACATTTCTGAGGTTCAAACAGGAGGAAGCAGTTTTTGCAAAAGTTTGGAGATAGTCCCTCTCCAGGCAAAAAAAAGAAAATTCCAATATTATCTCTAGAATTCACAATTGCTGTCCTCAGATTCAAAATGCTACAGTAGGAATTCAGCAATGCCTCCCCCCCCCTCAGTATAAGACAGGATCAGGCAATTTTGTTCTCATTATTTCATTAAGGAGTGGCTTTTCAGCTTTGCTTCCAACGGAAGAAGGGTGTGGGAGAGACAAGCATTGCTGGCATTCTCTGATACTAGTGAAGAAAAAGCAAATGACAAGCTGACTAAGACAGCCTGTGGTTGCACCATAGTAACTATTTTTATTGTAACCGTTATGTGATTACACATTTCTGATCGTCTCTGTGTGTCAATACTGCAGAAGACTTGATCTGAGGCATGCTTTCAATCTTTTCAATTCTTTCAGTCTTACATTCTACAATTTTCCCACAATCTACGGAGATAAAGGAATCAAGATTACTGTTAAATGCTAAGATCACAGCTGCAAATCTTTAGGAGACTTGGTATCAATCCACTGTATCTTAAAACAATCCTGAGCCTGGCCAAACAAATGTACCCCCTCTTATGCATTTCAAACATTTCAGCTGTTTATAGCACAGGCTAGGTCCACACGTTAAGCTAAACTGATTTGTTTAATTATGGTTGTTGAGTATGTCATGTGATATGTTAAGCCATAGGGCATAGTTTAGAAATATAATGACCAAGAGAAAAATCAAGCAAGCTACATTATGGCATAGAGTATTATATGAAGCTATGTGCATTGTGTTAACCCATGATAGTTTAATCAGAGCTTGTTCAGTAAGCTACAATGGAAGGAAAGGAAGGAAGGAAGTACTACAATGGAAGGAAAGGAAGGAAGGAAGGTTGCAATCAGATGTCTTAGGAAAATTAATAGTTCATTTAAAATATGTATAAGTGTTGAGCCATATAACACTTGTACAAACACATGCCCCTTGGTATGTTTCAATAAAACACAATAAAACACATGACAACAGATGCAGAATCCAAATAATACATTGCTTTAACATCCATTTTATTATTTAAGCATTACAGTTGTATACCTGTAACTATGGATGTATGTGTGGGGGGGTGTATATACATACACAAGCTTATACCATTTTCATTTTGGAGGAATTATAGCATGTAGGGAATGTACAGAAATGAATAAAGCATGGTATATATTGAAGGCCATATTTGTTTACTGCCCAATCCTTTATCCACTTAATAAGTTAAGAACTAATTATTCCCAAATGTGTACCATTTTTTCTTATCCTTGCCATTGTAATTTTAATATTTCTATGAAGAAACCTACTGAAGGGAACACAGTCATACCAATCTGAGCAAATTAGCTAGCCAGGTTTTCAAGACTCCACCCAAAGCATTTTATTGTTAAATTGTTTAATTGTTAAACCATGGCTTAGTCAACAAGGCATTTAAGAATGGCACTTAGTGGTTAAAAAGAGATTCAGCTTCCTCTATTGTATATTTTTGCTTGAAACTTCCCTCTGCCCTTATGATTTAGTATAGCAAATACAAGCAGCTAAATGAATCACTCAGTGAGTGGACATTTTGAATTACAAAGATCATTAGGTTTAAAAATCTTTTAGCATTACAACTGCAGATTCCTAATAATATAAATAATTTTGCTTGGACTGTGCATATTTAAGCAAAATACATAAAATGACTTGATTTATTTTATCCTGTAATCTTTCAAACCCTGAGACAAAAACAAGGATAAAATATGGGACTCCACTCCAGTTTTCCTTTAGACATCTAGACAGTGGTGGGATCCTACCGGTACGTTGGTTACCCGCTTCGTGGGCGTGCTTGGCGAACACCGGTCAAACGCGCGCTGTGCGCGATTGACTTACAAATCTTGATGGTGCTCTGCAAACACTCTAAAACAACAGGAGCTATGCTAAACTTTCTGCCATTTATAAAGCCTTAATGCCTTCTTTAATAAATATCTCCAGGCAGGAACTTATAGAAACAAGGACAATGGGGTTTTGAGTGACCTAAAAGGAGACAGAACCATTAGTGCCAGCATAGCTTATCTGTCCTCTGAATGACTCACTGGCATTTATCTCCATTTAGTGAAGATTGATTAAAGTTCTTACTCGCAGCCAGGTGACATGAGACAAATTTAAAGACAAAGGGTGACAAGTGAGCGAAGGAATGGCATTTGCTATGCTTATTTTTCCCCCTTATTATTATAGTCATCAAACCTAGGTAGGTCACCCTTAGAGGCTTGAATGAAAACGGAGAGTCCTTTCACATATTAGTGTTTCCATTCCTTGATCCTTCTCAAAAGTTTGCAAGTTTGTCGCAGGATAATCCTTTGTCCTGCGGACCTCAAAGGGTTCATAGATGTGGGAGACAGTCAGATCTTCGAGCTGACCAGAAGGAAGGGGCCAAAACTATCATACAGTCAATTCTGCATCCTCTAAACCAGTGTTTTTTAACCTTTTTTGGGCAAAGGCACACTTGTTTCATGAAAAAAATCATGAGGCACACCACCATTAGAAA
>JANHFQ010006133.1:222871-237354 GCA_032468035.1 Aparallactus werneri | reverse complement strand
CAGAATTCCTCCTCCAGTCATGTTAGCTCACGAATTCTGGGAGTTGAAGTCCACAAGGCTTAAACTTGCCAAGTTTGAAGACCCTTGAGTAGAGGGTACAACTAAGCTTGTCACAGGCTCTGTTTCTAAAAATGAAAAAGGTGGCTGTTTAAGTTCAGATGATATAGCTGGCCTAAGACAGTGGTGTCGAACCTATGTCACGCGTGCTCTGAGTGGCACGTAAAGGCCTCCCTGTGTGCATGCAAGCCATCCCACCCCCGCACATGCACGCATGCTGTTCGCTGGGAAGGCTATGAAATGGGCCCTCCCAGCCTCTACCTGATCTTTGTAGCCTTCTCTGATGCTCAGCTGAGCTCCACAGCAGCGCAGAGCAGCTGTTTTGCAGCCCAGAGATCACGTGTGCATGCACGATGGGTGGGGAGAATTGCGTGCACATGTGCAGGGGTTGCACATCCATGTGTATGCACTTTCAGCATGCACACCTGAAAACGTTCAACACCACTGGCCTAAAAGGTTGGTTTGATCACCCTTAGTTTGTATTTGGTGCGGTGGATAGATGCAACTGGTGTCCGGAATAAGACATTATGCTAAGCTATGATTTCACTATGGGTTTTTTTCCTAAGTTAATGCAATTCACTAAGGAAACACCATCAAATCATCATGTGGTTTTTAAAAATTGTGTGAATAGAAGCAGTATGTTTTGTAAACTCTCAGTGTGTCATGTAAATTCAGAAAACTAGTTAAGCAACATGTCTTAATATGTGGAGTGAAAAAAGCCAGGATCTGGAAGCATAGCAAGATATCTGCAGGAGAAAAGTGAAAGGCTCTGCATTCTTCCACTTTTAAAAAATAATGTGAGCTTTGCTGACTTGTAATAAAAAAGTAGGAATTGTAAGAGGCAGCATGAAGGGTAGAAGTCCTAAACTATTAGTGAATGAGTAGAAGGATGAGGTACAGGCACATTCAGTGTATTGATGAAACATTTTATCCACATTAATTGTGTGTTTTAGGGCTGGTTCATAAATCCATGAAGAGTATTTGTCTTCATTTTACTTAATTCAATGTTCAGGAAAGACTTGGACCACCTAGTTAAGTCAGATGAGTGGGACTAGGTGAGCAAGTTCCATCCTTTCCCCTAGCCAAGGAGTACCATACCTTTACCATCTATATCCAGGTGGGTCCCTTTAAAAATACTGATGCAAGTATTCCTTGCCAGAGGAATCTGACATAATCAACCTTTCCCTCCACATGCCGAAGAATCTATGTAAAGAACTCCTTCAAGTGCTGGTTAAAATTTACTTTAAATGTTTGTGACCATAACCATCCACTTAGATTAGCCACAGGGCTCCATGTTCATCCAGGCAAAGCTACAGATACAGCTTTTATTGCCCTACATTTTACAAAAATAATGGCTGTGTTCATAGGCTTCCTCATGATTAACTAGGATTTATTCCTGTTGTCTGGTTTACATAGCATATTGATCTTTAAATTAGTCATACGGGCTGGGTTCATACCATACTAGGTAGCTGGCCGATTTGTAATTCACCACGCAGAGCTAAAGCTTGAGTCCTGAAATCAGATAATCTACAGAAAGGAAAAGTTCCAGCCTGCCTCTCCCCTGCTAATACTGATAGTAGACCTGATATAGTTTACAGAAAGAACAAGCTTCCCCATAAAATCCTCATAAACCATGCTGTCTCTTATGCAGAAAAAAAGTGTTTGGTATTGCCCAAGGATAGCAAGAAGAGAAGATGTTGGACTTCATCCAAATGCTGGCTGGTATAATTATAGGGCTCTTTCTTATTGACCAGTTTGTCAATAGGAGCCGATACCAGTAACTCTTACAAGACAGACTTGAGCAGACGTGGGTGCTGGGAGGGATGGAGACTTTACCTACTCTTCAAGTTTCCTGAGTGAGAGATCATTTGTATGGAAGTGCTCCGTCTGGTTATCTGACACTTGGACTATTTCTGACTATGGATCTGTCCACCAGCCCAGCAAGAACTCTAGTGGGGGCAGAGAGGGGAATAGGGTGAAGCAGGAGGGAAATTGCACATGCATTGAAGTCACTCTGCCCTCCTTCTTACTCCCGGGTCCTGAATTGCCAGATGAGTTTTTTTAGGGCCCAGATCTTCCTGTCATTGAGAGAACTGCAAAGATACATGAGTGCTGAGGACAAGTGGTGCATATCTGACAATATGCCATAAAGTATACAAAATGGAATTGGAATAGGCAACAAGGTGCCACCTTCACCAAAAAATCATATTCATAGATGGCAAAACCATTCAAGATCCCTTCTTGGCAGAAGCAGCAGAAAACTGATGATGCTCTCGTTTGGGATAGAATTGATGGCATATCTCTTTCCCAGTTTAAATTGATTGCCACCCCTTTATTTACAAATATGTCTAGCAGTCTTTTGAAAGACCAGGAACATACATTTAATGACAGGTTTAGCAACCTTCCAGAAGATGGGTATAGCAATGTATATTTTATTTTCATTTATTTTATTAATCACATTTCTATAGCCATAAAAGCAGTAAAATAAATAAAACAATTGTTACCTAAAACCATACATATAATCATTAAGAGAGTATTAAAAATGATAAAATCAGGACTAAAACAGAAAAAGGAGAATAATAAATGGATGTTAATGACAAAGCCACTTCATGTGTTCACCCATCTCCTGACGTCCCCAGGCCTGATAACTAGGTCTTGAGGGGCTTTTGAACACTCAGGAGTCATGAGGCTGACCTCATCTCTGAGGAGAAAAGATTCCACAATTTGGGCACCAAAGCAGAAAAGGCCCTCTGCCTAGGATCCACCAAATGTAACTCCTTCAATGACATAATCCATAACAAACAATTATGTTGGACCTTGTGGGATTGGCAGATGAAATTGAGATGATGGGGTCGAATAACTGGGTTCCATGCCATTTAGGGCTTTAAAGGTCAATACCAGCATCTTGAAACAAATTTGTGTTTATAAAGTATATATGTATATAAGAATCCCATGAAACCTTTGAATAGCCTTTTGGAAAATTCACATTAGACATTACGTAGGCAGATGACTCCTAGCAACTGCCTTGTCTCTGCCCAAGTCAAAATGAGCACTGAATGCTCCCCTTTAGCTGGACAATACAAGCTGCAACCAGCACATCTGTATTATCACCAAGAGAATGAATAGGTTGCCACTAATCATTCATATTTCAAGGCACACCAAGAGAAAATAGACTATTTTACAGTTGAAAAGGCTTGAGATAAATTTAGGCTGGATTGGGGATGCAATAAATGATGCACCATGTGTACGTGTTCTCACAAATGGATAGAAAGATACCTTTATGCTATTAGTTTGTTTGTTTAGATTTCTGTGGCTGCCCGTCTCGCAATAATGACTCTGGGCATGACAATAAATAAAATCATGATGCAAAATAACAACCCAAAAAACAATTATATAAAGTCTATAATGAACACTGAAATGAAAACAAATCTATGATTAGTTGGATGTGAGACTGAGTTCTAGGATGGTTTAATGTTTATTTAGTAGGCCTGGCTGGCCTAATAAAACCAAAGTGCCTTGTCTGCCTACTTCAAAGCATATTTCTCATGCATTGTTGTACATACTTATTTGTTCTGGTTTAGATGTGGAGAAATATCCAACTAGACCGGAGGGAGGGGCCAAAGTAGCCTGAGTTTAGAATCTTTGCAGTGCAGTAAGTGGCACAAGCTAGACCTCCCTCAGAATGCTTGAAGTTTATCTTGCTGTTTCCAAGAGAATCCATTTAATCTGGTGAGATTCTTGTAACCTAGATGACTAGCAAGAACCTACTGTATAGATTCTTCGTGAGTGGTTCTGGTTGTTTTCACCTGATATTAGCCGAAGGTTTGCAGTTTAATATCCTGGGTTGCACTAAAGGCATACCAGTGATGTCACTGAACTGTACGATTGAAAATAATTTGTCTTTTGGAATATTGGATTAAATTCTGATGGTCCAGTTTAGAAATATAAGTCATTTCTGCTTTTATTTCTGGTGATTTGCACCTAAAATCATACAATCAAAAATGGGCCATTTTGTTGTCAAATTTTCTTGGAGTACATTGACTTAAAATGGGGTGCTGAGGGGACGCATCTGACTGAACAAGCAACAACATGCCTACCCTGGTTTAGTGCAATCTATGAGCCCAGGTGTTATTTTAGCTGAATTTTCACATTAGAAGCTAAGTAGTGTACTGCTGGGTTGGACCCCTGGCCCAATATCCAGTAGTTTCTTTGTCACAGGGGTCAATCATTGTGCAAGGAAGCCCTTTAGTCTCCCAGAAGATGGTCTTCAGAAACCATCAAGGCTAATAGTCATTGACCCCATGACTTCTATGAAGTTGTCCAATCCTTTTTTTGAAGTCAGACAAGTTGGTAATCAGCACCATATTAAGAGATGTGTAATTTTAAATGGCCATAAAATGAAGCCTTATCTTCCTATCCTATTAGAGAATTACAGTCCTGACCTCATTGATTCACAATGTGTGAGTGAATTATTTTCTTTGTGGCAATAAGATTGTGTGTACTCAGATACTTTGTTTCAGAGTAAAAAAACAATCACAAGCTCATCAAGACTTAGTTCATGTAACACTGTAAAGTCATAATATTATTTGCTTTTGATTGAATATATTGAATGCACTTTAATCAATAAATCACAACTCAGATCAGTTTATGAGTATAACCAAAATCTGTCTCACCTAAAGCAAAGAAAGAAGAAATCATCTAGAGCAGGGGTGTCAAACTCACATCGTCACATTATCATTACATGACGTATCGCAATTTCCCCCCTTCACTAAACTGGGGTTGGGGGTGGCCAGTGCATGGCCACCCCCAACGGGCTGGCTCACGGGCCAAGAGTTTGACACCTCTGACCTAGAGATTTCATTGCTGTCATTTCTACTGAACTAAGTGGGAGACTGGAGTTACTCATTTCACTATTAATACGGTAGTAATATTCCTTAATATACCGGTATAAAACTGTGGCTGATCTAATCTCATAACTTTGGTGCCATCTACTGCCTGTGGAGAAAACCACTGAAGGATTGTTAGCATGCATGAAAACAGACTTCCCAGTGCTCAGAATTACTCATGTACAGGTAATTCAGTGCTCTACAGCACTCTAAGAGTGTGAATACATGATATATTGAACAGATTGTGTGAGCCTAGCTACTATAGCTTGTAAATTTAGATTTATGGTTTATTATGCAGTGTATTAATGCAGCAAGAAACTGGCTTCAGATTCACCTTTCCTCACAACTTCACAAGGACTTGAGTTCCTCATACAAATCTGGTGATCAGCAGAAGAACATGAGTAAAGATGCTCTAATGCTCCAGGAATGTGGCTGTATTCAGCCATCTCAAAATGGCCTCCAAGAAAAGTCTCATGATAAAGCTCCTTACAGTAAGTAGACTGGGAATCCATTTAAAGTTGCTGAGAAGTCTTTTTGTACCAGGAAGTGCTATCTGTTTGCCACAATAGACTTGCAAAACAAGGGAACAATCATGCACTACATGAACCAGGAGGAGAGGAACCTGTTCTTCAGTGAGAAAAAAAGTGATCTATGTTTTAAGAGAAAAGACGGGGAGAGAATAATTTTTGAAAAATAGCTGAATTTATGTTTATCACAGAGACCTTATGTTCATCCCCAAAACATTAGCAGTAACTTTTTAGTTTCTTGTCGATGTAATTCATAACTTTCTCTTCTATGTTTGACTTGAAGAGAGAAAAAGAAGTTGGAATTCCCCTGTCACTTTGCCTGAAGAAAGAACAACTCCTTTGCACCTATCATTTGAAATGCAGCATATGTGGAACAAGTAAAACAGGGTAGCTGGTACATCTTAATTTACATATCCATTTCTATTGCTTTTTTTAAAAAAAGAACTAATTCTGGAAAAGATAAAGGAAAGACAAGAAGAGAACAATCAGCAGCAAAATGGATAAACAGTTAAGGTAACAATGGGACAAATTTGAAAGACCAGATTATGGACAGATCATCACGGAGAAAATATATATGTGTGGTCATTTAGAGTTGATAGCAGTTTCATGGCTCATAATCAATTTTAAAGAACTGTCTAGTCCAGTGTTTCTCAACCTTAGCAAATGTAAGATATCTGGACTTCAACTCCCAGAATTGCGGCCAACTACCGGGCCTCCCAGGCTGCGGCCAACTACCTGGCCTTGAACCGTACAGAACTGGGCTGTGGAATTGGCAAGTGAGTGCGCATGCACCTATCCCCACTCGCGCAAGCAGCAGATGAGGGTGTGCACGTACAGAGCCATCCCCTCTCCCCGCCCCTGCCAGGTTGTAAAGCCAAAAAGGTTGGGGAACTCTGATCTATAGTATGTATTTAATTTCAAACATGGCTCATTGCATCATATGAGAATTCTCTGTAAGGTGATATTTTGTATTTTTATTTTAATTTTCAAATCCACATCAGTAAACGTTAAAGGGGATACTGTATATGACACTGAATGTAAATCTCTCTCTCTGTCCCTCCCTCTTTCCTTCTCCCTCTTTTCATGGACGCCCATATGGTGTGATTAAAAAAATGAAGGTGACCACAACAAAACAACCAAAGCTCCACCTGTTTTTTATGTGCATTGACATCATTGATTTGGTTTTTTCCAGATGTGTCAGACCTATCTGATTATCTATAGACCATATGGGCAGTTGTACTTGGCTGGGGATTGTGGAATTTAGACGTGCCTTGGAGCATAAAGTTACTGTAATTTATGGCACATTTTCACCACCTTTGGTTACAGTTTCAAAATTAGCCCTGGCAAACATATAAAATAAAAAAAAAAAACCCAACAAACTGTAGTGCAATTAAATTACGTGACAGGATAAACATCTTACCGACTTCCCTTGGAGCATTAAGGTATGTTTTCCATACCCTGAATCTTAGTACAGATAGTCCCAATCTTATACTCATTGACCCAGAACTAGTCCCGCTGAGTAAATTCAATCAGGATGTCAGTCTCATTTGTTTTTAAACATGCTGTACTGCTTCCTACCAATGTGAGCTCCATTTTCCAATGCAAAACTTCAAGCTTGGTATGGAAAGCAAATTTATCAATGGGGATTCCTGTCTTCCAAGTGTGTTTGTTTCTTTTAAGAAGATAGTTGTTCTTCACAATAGAGAGCGGTATACAAATTGGTGCATAAATTGGTAAAACTGCATCTTTGATTAAGAGATTTCAGATTCCGTTAACTATAAAGTAATAAAGACCTGTGGGTTGTTGGGTAGAAATTAAATGATTCATACTTCATTCTAACTTAAGGGTTGGTTCAACAATCTAAAATTGTGAGATTGATACAGTATAATAAAATTAATGCAAATATTGGTGGAAAGATATTAGTTTTTTGCTAAAATAAATTATACTGTGTGTAAGAGTGTACATCTGCTCACTTGGGATAATGGAAAAGGAATTGAAAATGTTAGGGAACATCACTGAATGCAGTGGGAATGGGTATGCAAAAGGATGTGCATACCCACTCCCCAACAACCAAGATATAAAGGAAAGAATTAAAGAATGCTGAATAAATATGGGCTGAGTACAAACATGATCAACTAGTAAAAGAGGATATTGAGGGGACTGATGAGCAGAGAATGAGTGAGGATTAAATTAGGGGCAGACGTGCAAAACTAATAGATGAAGGAAGAGTGAATGGGCTGAGAAGAAGGGAAGATCAAGAAAGAGGTGGTCAGATGGAGTTGAGATGTTCAAAAAGAGATAGGCAAGAAGTTTAAGGAAGAAAAGGCAGTGTATTGAAGAGAAGCATAGACACAGTAGAAATAAGGAGGAATACAAAGGTATGAAGAAATACAGATTACCAGAGTTGGAAAGGACCTGTAGGTCATCTAGTCCAATCCCCCGCCCAAGCAGGAGACCCTGCCTACACCATTTCTGACAAATGGCAGTCCAATCTCTTCTTGAAAGTCTCAAGTGATGAAGCTCCATACAGTGGATGCTGTTGGAATAAACATTTTCAATTATGTGTCATCAAGTTGGTATTGACTCTTATCAATCACATAGATTTTCTCCTTGACGGGTTGGCATAAACTAGGTTTAGCTATATTTCTTGATCTTATGGCTTTATTTTTTTTTTTTTGCTTATCCTTTCTTACTCTGTTTCTGTGCTTTGCATAAAGTTGCTGAACACAATATATAATGTGTCTGTTATACAATGATCACTTAATATGAGAAACAATTATTACCTTCAACTAAACTTGACTCCTGACAACTACAGTACATCCATGTAGCTTTCTTTAGAAAAATATGGGAAATATCTTCCGAGGTTTGTTTGTTTTTTCAAATTCCCAGTCCAGCCTGAAGTCCTGGGATTCATTGAGAGTTTCCTATCCAAGCATTAATTGGGTTCAATTACTTGATCTTTCTGTTGATTTCAAATACTGTAATGAATAATATTTTCAATGGGTTCCTATCTATGTATGTCTTTTGGGCCCCAGTCATGATTACCTCCCTCCAAAAAGAATCCCTAATAATAGGCTATAATAGATCACAATGACTAGATTCATATGACACATTAAGTCAAAACCAATCCACTCAAATTATGACTTTAGTGCTAGTTTGGGGAATTCCCTTTTATTTATTTAGATGGCTGACCATCTCACAAAAAAACTGACTCTTGGCAGCTTACAGGATTGAAGTCCACACCTCTTAATATGGCTAAAGTTGAGATACACTGTGTGATGGATAAATAATGCCTTATTTTCAGAGAGATACCCATCCACAGATCTACTAAAAATGATGTACAAGTCTGAGGTGACTCTTAAAGATGGTTTGATTGCATATTTTTACTATTATATGCCCCCAAACATAAATTTTATTCATTCGTTGTACAGTTCACAACAGCATCACAAGTTACTGAGTCACAAGATAAATGAGAACAAATTTAATTTGATCTGTGCAAACATTTAGCTTTGCTAACATTTCCAGCATCCTATTTTTTCTGTTCACAGGCCAAACCCAAGAAGTATATTAAAGCCATGAAGTCTTTCTTACTTCTAAGTGTCATTCCAATTCAGTTCTTTTTATCCCTGCGGTAAACATGGAAGCTTGTTGATGTTTTACTTCAAAATATACCTATTGACTATGTATTTTATGCTAAAGTTTCCACCACGAAAAAGTGAGACATGATTCTGAACACTGAACCCAGTTTTTTAATTGCTTCCACTTAAGTTTGTAAAACCAGATAGACAGCCCATTTATATCTAGGGGTTGTCCTTAAATCAGAAGTTCTTAGCATGAGGACTGCCTGTATTCTACTATTATCACTGAATTGATTTCCATGGTAACTAAAGGAATATTTATTGATTGATTTGGTGCCTTCACAACTGGCTGGATAAGTCCTTGCAATTTTCTTGGCAAGAAGTGGTTTGCCCTCATCTACTTCCTAGGACTGAGAGAGAATCCAGCTGGCCCTGTGCCTATGGTGGGGCTAGAACTCACTGTCTCCCAGCTTCTAACCTGATGCTTCGACCACTATCCCAAACTAGCTCTCATTTTATTTTTAGATAAATACTATTTCCTGCCAAACTCTTCCCCTTTGGTGTTTTTTCTATCTATTCTAATATCCTGATCTATTATTATACATACAAAAGCAAAGGCTGTGTCAACAGAATGATGCATTCTGTTTAGAAATGGATTTTACACCAGTCCTATTTGAAAACTCTATAGGAATTTATTCTTAATGCCAAAAGCTTGTCAAGGTGCCCTTTGTATGCTGGCTGAAGTTGTGGCGAAGAATTTTAGCGCTTGATCATAAGATTTGTTGAGCTTTTATATGCTCCCAAGAACAAGTTCATGGCACAAGACACAATGTTGTCGTTGTTGCCATTTTTTTGAGCTTTCCTGACACAAATGCACATGCTCAGCTATCCATGTAAGGAAAGAAAACGTGCTTGCAGAGGTATTTGGAAGGTTTCCCGATCCTTAATTATTTTGTGGGTTTTGTGTTTCCCTCATACTTTCTTATCTGTTTGTTATGGGGTATTGCATACTACTTTCCTCACTGCCCCAAGGGAGCCAGACAGGAATGTTCCAATTGTTTCCCCACAAATTTGTTTTCGCTGCTTTTTCTAAGAGGAAGTACTCTCTGTGAAAAAAGGAAATATTAATCATCTGCATGTTGCTATAATACTCATTTGTTTTGTTAAGGTGTATCTGAAAGTACAACACAATGTCCATATAACACCCAATAATAATTTTCTTCCCCGGTCTTTATTTTATTCTGATTGTTTTTAATTACCATGGATATTCAGATAGATTTTCATGAGCAGACAATTGATGTGTTGTCATTCTTGGATTACTTGACAATGAAACTGCTCCAAAATTCTCCTAAAACTTTTCCTCTTGAAATTTGATCTTTAAATCCCAAGATATGGTCTTTAAAACAGAAAGACCTCAATCCGTGAGATGGATGTGAGATTACATGGATGATTTAAGAGTCAGGAGTTTCTTCAGTGGGATTAGGTAAGTCAAGTGAAGTTGATAGTATCCCTCCTGGAAGGTATGAATATGATCTCTTGCTCCTCCTGAGCCAAAGGGGCCAGATGCTTGGCTATGCTCACAGTTTCTGGGCTTTGTATAGGACTCCAGGAAGAGACAGAGAGTTTAACACTGAATCACCACCTGCTCATGGACCCTCTTCCTTCCTTCCTTTAAGAGTTGTGGGAAATGTCAGAGTGTTGCATACTGGGGAATTAACCAAGCATTCATCTGTATCTGCCATAGAGAGGGGTAAAGTCCTTCTGCTGTTTGAAGTCCACAAAGGCACAAAGGTTTTAAAGGTTCTGCCAACACTCAAATCTTCTGTAAAATTTGGACTACATCCTTAAGATCAGCATGCATTGTCTCCACATTGACCTAATTTGTGTACTGTGTAAACTATTCTTCTGATCCTAAACTATTTATCAGGTGCAGAGTAATGTTTGAGGAATCCTGGATAGACAGCTGGACTAGAAAACATTAAAGGTCCCTTTCAATTCTATGGTTTTATGGTGGCTGTGGGGCAGAGGTCAGGATGCTTCAGGCACTAGGGTTGAGCAAGACTTATCTGGAAAATCAGAAGCTTTCCTGTGGGTAACTAGCTTCTCCTTGTTTGCTCTGCCTTGAAAGAGTGGCTGTGAAGGTTGATCTTTAAAAACTGCTGGTCTGGACCGTACATACTTAGGGTTTATTAGCTTCAGCGAGCTACAATGGAAGACGGGATATACTTTGCAGAACAAGGCTGGTAATTTTAACTCCACTGTTACTGGGTTGATTGTACGTATAACGGAGAAGGAACCTACGTATTTGTGTCCCAGTTTTTTACTCGGGATCCGTAGTTTCAGATACTTGGTGGACAGGAATACTTGATCCCCTACTTTGAACAGTGTGACGGGTGCCTGGCTCTTGTCTGCCTCATGTTTATATGCTGCAGCAGCGGTGCGCAGCACCTGGCAGTTTGTCTGCCCATTCCACGGGGCTCTGTGGTGCGGAGGGGGTGCGGAAGCCAGAGTCACTTAACAACCAGCTTACTAACTGACTCATGTTTTATGACGGTCGCAGTGTCCTGAGGTGGGGTCTCACGTGATCTCCCATTCTGACCAGCAAAGTCAGCGGGGAAGCCAGAGTCACTTAACAACCAGCTTACTAACTTAACAAATGCAGTGATCCGGGATTGCTTGAAAGTCCCTCCTGGACACTATGCAGAAGGGAGTAAACCCAGTGCCCTGCGTTGTTATAAGTGACCTCAGCAAACGGGTGTAGGTCTGCCCAGTCTGTTTGCTGGTAGGTAGCATTCTACTATCGCATTGACTCTCAACAGCCCTGTTCATACTAGGATGGTATGCCGAGCTGAGACCTTGGGTTGACACTATCAGAGGATGAAATCTTGCCAGAATCTGGTGATAAATTGCATCCCCTGATCGGAAATGATTCGACGTGGCACGCCATGGATACGATAAATATGCCGGATTAATAGTGTGGCCAACCTCTTTGCCAATGACAGGCCACCATAGGGGATAAAGTGCGCTTGTTTTGAGAACAAGTGGATGACCGTCCAGATGACCATATAGCTGCTGCTCTTCGGCAGGTCTACAACAAAGGCCATGGCGATCTCCTCCCATGGCTTTGTTGGGTCGGCGACTGGCTGTAGGGGTCCAAGGGGTTTCCCTGGTCTGCGTTTTGAGGAAATGCATGTTGGACATCTGCGAACATAGGTCTTAATCTCTTTCCTCATGTGAGGCCACCAGAACTGTCTTCTTATCAGATGTAATGTCTTTACATAGCCAAAATGCCCAGCCTGCTTAGTGTCATGGCACCGATGGAGGACCCTAGATCTCATTGCTGATGGTATGTACAGGTTGCAGCCCTTCCAGGCTAGCCCATCCCACTCTGTCAGTAAGGTCTGGTTTGCCTGATACCAGGTGTCTGATAATAGGGTGGCTTGTATTGCAGCATACAACGTAATCTCTGTCATTGCCCTGGCTGCCTCACAACCAGCTTCCATAGGTGGGATTAGAGCCTGCATAATGTCCTCTCTCCAGGAAGCAAATTGCGGCTTTTGGGAGAGGGCATCTGCCAAGAAGTTTTTTTCCCCCTGGGATGAGTTTCAACATGAAGTTGAAGCGGCAAAAGTATTGCACCCATCATACTTGTTTGGGGGACAATCGCCTCACCATCTGTAGAGCCTCCAAGTGCTTTGCTGTCTGTAGGGCCTCCCAAGTACTTATGATCCTTCGCTATGGTTGTTTGTCACCCGGTGCGCTAAATAGTCCAGCCACAAGTCATTATTCCAAGCGCCACACCCCCTTGTAGGCTGGCCAGCCAAACAGCTGGTAGGCCGGCCTCTGGTTGGAAGCTGCAGGCGGCTGGCCTCCAGAGAGTGTGGCGAGACTGAGGCTCGGCAGCTATTTTGAGAACATACCGGTAGTACAGGACTGGGTAGGTTTATAGAAGAGCACTGGCCCAAGGATATACAGCAACTTTGAAGTACTCCGTTGCTTATCTTCCTCCATGTAGATGTACTGTAGATCAATTAATGACCACATGTTGGAACTGTACACCCATTTGTTAATGACACTACTGTTAAAAAAACACATTGTTCTATTTTAGCAAGGAGTATTTGATCAACATTACCAAATCTCTTTCTTAAATTTAGGTACCCTAAAACTGCACTATTCCCTTGACCCAGATACAGGTAGTCCTCACTCACTAACTGGAGTTGGGATTGGCAACTCCCATCAGTAACCAGTGCAGTCATGAAGTGAAAAATTACATGACCATGTCTGACTTACGTTAAGAATCTACACACACACACACACACACACACACACACACACACACACGGTTTTGCTTTTTAGAATTTTTTTTGTTTTTGCCTTTGAGTCAGTTTTCTTGACAACTTGTTTTCAAAATGGCCTGACAAAGCTGAACAAAAAGGATGAGTTTAAAAATATGGAAAGAAGGGCCATAGTTAGTGTTACTTAGTATTTTGCATTAAGCTAACACAAGGCCTGAGGCGATAAACATTTCTCATCCATGCAATGAAGGATGTAAAACATATTGCTAGTCCCCCATCTCCATAGTCCAAAAGTATGATATGCATTTATCTGATAAAGATACTGAGCAATTGTTATAAAGGAGTAGCTGCAAAGCCCCAAGTCATCATTTCTCTATCATATTTCAACAAGGCACTTTTCCTACTGAGGTGTAACCATGGTGGAATAGTTGGAGTACAGGTGTCAGCCTTGTGAGGTAGTCCAGAGAAGAAACATGCCCAGATGAACTAATTCTAATTTATTGTAAGGTTGCATTAACATAATATTGCAAGTCTGAAAGTGCCTATCTCCCCCCTCCACCTGCTTTACAGCCTGAGAAATTAAGGAAGCTCCCTTCTAAGGTATCTGCCATGCCCAAATTTCTACTGAGGGCTACGCTGCCTCTTATCTGACTATTGCCCAGACTGCAGTTCTTCCCTGTCTCCTAGTGTCATTCCTACATATCATTACAAGAGGAGATGGGAATCACTTACTAAACAGGTACAGGATATTGAAGACTGCCTGTGGGGTAGCGAAGAGATGCTTCTGAAATAATAATAAAAATATCTCGTAATGTGAACAGTGTGTGGGAAGGGGGATACAGAACCTATCTAAATAAGACAAGTTTTACCCTAACTCTCTTTGCCTGCGTTGCTGGGAACCTTGGAGCAATTGCAAGGAAGTACGTTATTAAAACTTCCCAAATCAACAGCTGTTTTTTAATATGGAATCAGTAGGGCGGGATGTGCACATGTCTGGATCATATGCAAAACTTTTTTAAAATCTGAGCAATTAGTTGGCAAACCCGGAAGATACAGTGGGACAAAAAAGTATTCAGTCAGCCACCAATTGTGCAAGTTCACCCACTTAAAAAGATGAGAGAGGCCTGTAATTGTCATCAT
>JANHFQ010006133.1:93455-103642 GCA_032468035.1 Aparallactus werneri | reverse complement strand
GCAAGTAGAAAAATAGGGACCACCTTTGGTGGGAAGGTAACAGCGTTCCGTGCACCTTTGGCGTTTAGTCATGCCAGTCACATGACCATGGAGATCTGAGGCTGAGAGTTTGACAGCCCTGGGATATATATGAATAATTAATGTATATAAAGCTAAGGAAAGCCAGATTGGCAGAATTGTTAATGTGCCAAGCAAGAAGCCAGGAGACTTTTGAGTTCTAGTTCTGCCTTAGGCACAGCCTAGGCCCATTCACTCTCAACCGTAGGAAGGAGGCAACAGCAAACCACTTCCCAAAAAACTTGGCAAGAAAATTGGAGAGATTAGTCCAAGCAGTTGTCAGGAGTCCACAAATTCAAAGGTAAAGAACAACAATAACCAAAAACAAATATAAAAGTAATGGGACCATAGAGGTCAAGTTCACCCAGGAATGTCAGTATCATAACTGTGTGCACATATTCTTTGATAAATAGGCTCCTAATTTTCTCCTAAAGTTTTCTTGATTTAAAGCAGTTTTTGTTACTGCTATTGTTAGTCCAATGGAAGTGAGAACCTTTGCTGATCTACAATGAATCCCTCCCGGATGATTTCCTTTCATCATATGAGACTCGGACTGGCTGGAATCTAAAGTGTCATCATCCAGTTTCATCACCAGAACTGCTACTTGTCAGAATTAAACCTGTGGCAAGTGAAACTACACTGTTCAAGGAATCACAAACCGGAAGTAGGCCTCGAGTTTCGCCTAGGAACACTATGCCTCCCAGTACACATTGCAGCAGGAAAAAAACCGGAAGAGCAGTTCGGAAAGGTGTTTGTTTTTTAAAAAACTACTACAGTCCCCAGCATGCCCCGCGCCACATTCCATTTAGAAAGGCTAAACCTCCGGATTTCTCGAGAACTATTTTTCCCGTCATTCCGCATAACGCAAGAGTAAAGCTTTTCAAGGCGGCTTGCTAGCCAGGGGCATCCCGGGAGTTGTAGTCTTTTTTTTTTTTTTAAACCCTTCGTGAGCCTGGTTTCAAGGTTCGTGGGGGCGGCGTCGCGGTGAGGATGTGGCTGGCGTGACGCGTTTCTGTCCGCGTTGGAGCCGGGGCGGTCGTGACGTGGCAGAGAGCGAGCGAACGAAGAAAAGCGAACCAGGCTCCCCCGGACGCAGAGAGAGCAGCCTCGGTGAGCGGACGCCGCGAGCTCCCCTCTCAGCGCCCCGCGGTAGCTCAGCGCCGACCGGAGAGGAAAGCAGCGGAGGAAAGAAAGCGAGCAGGAGGGACCGGCGTTCGGGTCGCTTGCTCCTGCCTCTCCCCCCTCTTCGACGCGGCCAGCGCCATCCCACTCGCTCCTTGCGCCGCAGCGCCCCAGCCGGGAGCCGCCATGGGCCTCACCATCTCCTCGCTCTTCTCGCGCCTCTTCGGCAAGAAGCAGATGCGCATCCTCATGGGTGAGAGGCGCGAATTCGCCCGATTCCGCCGCGCCAGCCTTTCCTCCCGAGCGCGGATCCGGGCAGCCTGCGGGGACCCCACCCCGGGCATATAGCGGGGCGGCCCGACGCGTCGCTCGGGAGACCCGGCTGCTTCCCCGCTCGAGTCTCCCACGTAGCCGGAGGGCGGAGGGTTGCCTGCTGCCTTTGCTGCTGCCTGGCGGGGCTTCGAACGCCTCGTCTGAGCGGCAGGGGCGCAACTTAGGCCGGAGGCGAAGGAAGCAGCCGCCGAGTCTTTCGGGGAGGCCTGAGCCGCCGAAAGAGAAAGGGGAAAAGGGAGAGCGAGAAGCGAGGCGGGGTGGAGGCTCTCGGGTGGTGAGAGCCGAGATCTTCAAGGATCATCGGGATCTTCCCAAGGAATCCACCGTGGAAGAAGGTTTAGGTCAAGGCGATTTCTTCCCCCCCCCCCCGAGGCCCCGGCCAGGATGTGGTTTGTTTTCCGTGCGATGGGGCTTCTTCCTGTGTTTCAAAATAGGTCTGATCTAGGGTTCCTTTTTGAAAAACATTCTTGTTTTATTTTCCTTCAAAATCCAAATTTTCTTCCGCGTCAGGAAGAGTCTTAGAATAAAAGTGAGGAGAGGTGCCTGATGCTTAATAGACAATTGAATCAAGGTTGCTTATGGGTTTCTTACCCCCCTTTGTCCCCCCCTGACCTCACATTGTTCGTAATTGCAAGGGATTAAGTTGAAATGTTAACTTAAGTTACAAATGAGTCAGTGTATGAAGCTGGACTTTTAGCACATATATTTTTAGTATTTGCTATTGGGAGATGGATTTTAAATGGAGATACTAAAAATACTTTTAGGTATTGGCCTGAATAACAAGGGAAAAGGTCACAGAAAGGGTGTATAAATGTATTATATGTGTTGCTGATAGCCTAAAATATTAATTTGAGAATTTGTCCTAAATATATCGTTCCTGTTCTAAAATAGCCAGGTTTTGAAAAGTATTTCTCCAAGTTTAGTTAAATAAGTATGTGTATTTGAAATTATGCAACTGATGTGAACAGATTTTATTTCAAATTGCAGAATTGTACTTTGTCTTAACATTTTCTGTTATCCTCATGTAGCTAAGGATAATTATCATTATTTTGTTAGTTTCTTCTCTAAGCTTAATTTAAAAAAACATTTCAGCTGCCTGAAGATGTTCTTTTTATTCAGAAAATGTTGTATACATATGAATTTTTAGTGGGTTATGAACAGTAAGGTACCGTAAGCAGGATTGCAGAAACTCAACATATGTTCTGAATCTTGTTTAATATATATATATTTTAATTCTAATTTGAAAAATGAAAATATGGCCTAGTTTGATTTATGTGTCTCCTCCCACTACTAAAAGCCAGATAAGAATTTTGGAAATTTCAAGTTTTAGATTTAAACTAGTTTCAGTTTATATGGTAATTGAAAGTTCAATATTATATGACAAATTTAAACAAAACTTTTCTGGCTGCATATATTTCAGTACTAAAAGTGCTGCCTTCCTTGGCTAGTTGTTATGCTAACAGGATTTGAAAACATAGTTTAAAGCATGGTTTGTTGTACCAAATTAAATTATGCAGATCCAATACAGTAGTCCTCAACTTACAACCACAATTGAGCTCAAATTGATGTTGCTAAGTGATAAATTTAAGTGAGCTTTATCATATTTTATGACTTTTCTTACCACATTTATTAAATGAATAACTGCAATGTTAAATTAGTAACCCAGCTGTTAAATGAATCTGGTTTCCCCCATTGACTTTGCTTGTCAAAAGGTGATCACATGACCCTGGGACACTACAACTATCATAAATGTGGGTCAGTTATCAAGCATCTGAATGTAAACCATGTGACCATGGGGATGCTGCAATGGTGACAAGTCTGAAAAATGGTCCTAATGGTCACTTTTTTCAGTGCTGTTGTAACTTCAAATGGTCACTAAGTGAACGGTTGTAAGTCAAGGACTACCTGTATTGGACACAGCAACAGATTTCTCTTTATTCATCCAGTGAAGTATGCATCAGACTTACTTGTGCATACAGTACAGAAAGTGAAGGAGTACTGAGAACATGCTCTTCCATGAACATTATAAGTCAGGTGTATCAGTTTGACTTTCATTTGCTGATGAAACAATATCCCAGTGTGGGTTTTTTTTTACATTTCATATTCTGCATGATTCCAAAACTTGTATTTACCAGGGAAATACCAAGAAATTATTAAAAAAATTATATACAATAGTTGCAAAGAGAGTTAAAACCATTTTAGGGTTGAGTTGTCCCCTTCCCTTGAATTCTCTTCCAACAAAATTTGGAACGTTATACAGAAAGACCAAATCTCAAGAAAACTATTTCTTCTGTCAGTAAAGAATGGGACGTTTTAGAAATTGGGTTAAGCATTTTATTGCCTATCTGAATTTTGCAGTACAATTGTCTCACAGGGGTCCAGTGTGTATGAAAAAAACAACAACCTAGAGTTCACACAACCAAATTTTCTTTTCTCTCTACCCTAGGCAGCTTAAGAGGGTTGAACAGAGCAAGCTATATTATATAAAGAGGCATAGTTGGAAAATCATTCTACAATCATTGAATATTACCAATGCTTGGCTTTATTATAGCACATTAATATTATTACAGCTATTATAATCATTGACTTTATTAGTATTCTAAGTGCTGGTCTTTAGGAAATAATATTGATCTGTTTTAATAGTTTTTTAAAAATCCTGTATAAATGCAAAACCATACTTTTTCCTATACAACTTCAGCTTAACTATTCCAGATGTTCTCAACAATGATAAAGTTGTTCCTGTTAATCATCTATTTTAAATATATTTTAAAGTATTTCAATCAGTGACAGTATCCTAGAAGCTCATTTTAGTTCAGTGTATATTTTTCACTTTGGGAAGTAAGAATTGTAAGATAAAAGGTGTAAATTTCATAAGCTTAGCTGCCATGAAAAAGCATAGTTTTAAAAAAATTTGTAGTGACATCTCTAAAGGCCTTTTCTCCTTTTCTTTTTGAGAATGTTGTATATCTGATTTCTGGCTGTGGGGTAGTGTTATCACACCATTTTCAATTTTGTTGCAGAGCTGTTCACTTCTCTCCCAAATTCTAACCTCCTCCCTCCTTTTTATGTATTACTTTCTATTTGCTTATTCCAGCCCTACCTTATTCTTTACCTTCAAATACATTTCTTCCAAATTAAAAGCCCTATGCATTAGATTTTTATAAACAGGGAAAGCTTGCTTTGTATGTTCTTAACTGATCAAAAAGCAGAGTGTATCATCCCATTTCTATTCCCATACACCTATCTCTAGTCCTCTTGTAAGAGCATCTCTCGGTTTACACATAAAAAATTGTACTCTGTGAGGGGGGAAAATAAGGAACTTTATTTTGTGGGGCTAAATGCATCAAACAATAGAAAACCACTGTGTGAAGAGTTGCCACTGTAAGAAAGAAATAAAAATCCAAGAAAGAGTTCTTTGAAGAAAGATGGGGCATTTTTACAGGATATGCTGAGCCATAGAAGTTAAGTTCAGCTCCAGTTCTGTGATTCATTCTTTTTTATAACAAGCCACAATTTCAGACTTTGATTCTATACTTCAGCAATGGCTCAGTTTGAGAGTTAAGTAAACCATATGAGAATTAACTAGATGACTGGATTGTGTGCAAATCAAAAACATATCTTCATGGGCATATGGCTGATGTTATAAAGTAAAAAGTGCTGTGAGAAGAATTAGACTGCTCATTGCTTATGTAGAACAATAATAATTTTTCAGCTATTGTTGCTTTTCTTTGAATAGGGAGGTCCTAAAATTAATGCAGTGTTCTGGACATTTTTATTTCTGACCACAATTGTCTTAAAAATCAGGAAAGTCAATCAAATGCTATATTTAGATTTTTATATATTTTATACATTATGTTCATATGCAAGCACTGCTTTTCACACTGAAGGATCTAAAATGAAGTCACATATTGTGTTTTCACAAACTATATGAAATTCTAAGAAACTTCTTTTTAAAAAAATAGCATAAGAAAACATAAAGGTCCAGTGCCTAATTTTATTTGGTGAGAAATATTCAGAGGCTTACTGTTGAGTATAATATGGCATAGGGATTTTTAAATTTTCAATTTTAACTTAAATTTTAAAATACAGGGTTTATTTAATCTGTTTTTAAAATGTACATATTATCGATGTTTTTATGTACCCTGTAAGCCGCCCCGAGTCTTCGGAGAGGGGCGGGGTATAAATTCAATTCAAATTCAAATATAGCCTTATTTCTTATTTCCACTTGAAATTTACATTCCTTCACCAAATAGAAGGGAATAAAAATATTCCAATTTCTGGTATCGATCTACCTTACAGGGATATAGCAGTGCTGTCTGAGAGAGGAATTATTAAGCCTAAAGCTTGTATATCAAAAGTATAAAATTTCATATGAAACCTTGGCTTAGATCTTAAAACTTGTAACAACATGAATTTTCCTCTCCCTCTTTCACCTTTCACCATGTAGCTTTCACATTTGGGAGGTTCATACAGAATTTGCTTGATTTGTTTTTGACAATCCTGTGTTTTTTGCTACGTACTTCTTATTATACTCCTAAGCATTTGAGGATGCATCCGTCTGCAGGGGAAAGGGGACAATATACAGTCTTTTTCAATTACAGTTCTTGGTATCCCAGCATGCTTACTAAATAATTATGAAATGCTATGTGTAAAAAGAAGCATAATTCCCAAGCAAATTCTTAGCTTTCTGCTGTATTACAAAATATCTCGCATCTCTCAAGGATGGCAACACGTAATGCAAAAGTTTTTGAGTTCTTGAGCTCAATTTCTTTATGCAAAATTGTTGTGTTTGTATTATTTTAATATTTAATGTATTTCAGCCTCAAACTGAAACTGAATTATTACAGTATTCTATTTATAAGTATTTATAAGATATCTGTTTAGTATTACTGCATTTTTCAAAATAAGGCTCAGAATACATATTTACTTTTATCTAATTAAAACCTATGTGATTATTTTTTTAAAAAAAAGTTTAATTGAAAAAAACTAAGACTAATTATAGTTACTCGGCATGGAGTATAACTCTTGTGAATTTGAACTTCATAGTACCATGCATTTCAATAATACCATTAGCTTTTAGGGAAAAAACCACAATTTTAGTATACTTCTGCAAATCTTGTGTTTTTCTACAAGTATGCTAATATTTCCTCTCCCCTCCTCCCAATGACCCTGTTTCAAAGATCTTAGCTTTTCTTTTCTGATTCTGATGTTGCAGGGAGAGCTGTGAAGAGGTTTTTCTTTTTCTGTAGTGAATCGAGTTTTTATCAGTGTTGATTGGCACGTATTGTTTGTTGTCTACTTTTATTCAGACTTGCCAATTGCCAGTTCAGAGTTCACAGTCTTGTGTTGAGGAGACTTTGGGAACCTTCTATTTGGGAACCAAAATGATACAAAGCTGAATATTTCAGATGACCTAGAGGCAAAAAAATATTATAAGCTATACCTGTGGTGTCGAACCTTTTGGCACTGTGCCAAAAATGGGCGCATGCACACATCTGTGTGCCAGAAACTAAAAGAGCACATGATCTTCCAGTTTCACTGGCCACCTGTTTTTGCTGTTTCTGCGCATGCACATAAGACCAGCTGTCTGGTGCACATGCACTGGCTTCGCCTGGCCTTTCAGGGGTCCTCGCGCCTCCAAGTCCCGAGGGGTTTTCGCTCCTACCTCTCAGGTCTGTGCAAGAAGCTTGGGAGGGAAGCCCTGGCCCACGTGTCTTGGCTAGCTAGTCTTAGCACATGCATGTGCACCACAAACTGAAAGATCACGTGGCTGGCGGGCTTGTGCACTCCGGAAACTGGAAGATCATCTTCCCAGCGCAAACATGCGCACCGGGCAGCTGCTCTTCTAGTTTTTGGCACGCATGTGTGTGTGAAGATCAGCTGGCTGGCAGGCCACAACCTGGAAGAGCAAGGGGCTAAGCCTCTGCATGCCCAGAGAGATGGCTCTGCATGCCATTGTGGCACGCGTGCCATAGGTTTGACAACATGGAGCTATACTGAATACCAGATCTAGTGAA
Source organism: Aparallactus werneri (assembly GCA_032468035.1). NCBI lineage: Eukaryota > Metazoa > Chordata > Lepidosauria > Squamata > Lamprophiidae > Aparallactus > Aparallactus werneri. The sequence continues at coordinate 96,113 of JANHFQ010006133.1, read as the reverse complement.
CCAGAATTAACTTACTTATGATATTTAACTCCTTTGGTTAAGCAGTTCGTCTGGAAGTGAGATCAGTTACAAATCAAAAATAGAAAAAGAAAATTGCAAAGTGAAGAGGGGAAAATAAATTGTATTTTTATTATATATTTAGTTGGGAGTACAGTTATGATACAACACATCTTAGGAGATGGACAAGGGACATTTACAGGATAGAGAATTTATTTTGAAAAAACACACATGGCTGAACCTGTTGTAAAAAGTGTGAAGAGTGAAAATTGGCTTTATTGTTTTTTCCCCCTAGTTGGCTTGGATGCAGCTGGAAAAACCACCATTCTCTATAAACTCAAGTTAGGAGAGATTGTCACTACTATTCCAACAATTGGTAAGAACAGGAATACATTAATTTGTTATTATTAACAAACAATAATGTTCATTAAGTTTAGGTTTATAGAAGAATTGCAGTTTGTCACAGTATATGCTTGAATGAAATTTCTAGAATATTATATTCTTTATGGTACATTATTACTGAGCTCATAGGTTTTATGTTTAAAGATACTTGTTTTGAGGAATAATTTCTACAGAGAAATTCTAGGCCCAGAGATGAAAGTGTCTGTGGCTAGTGTACCATTTTTCCTGCTACTTGTTTGCTTCCAAGATCAACTTTATTCATAATGATATTCAAGTAAAAGAAGCCCAAAGAAACCAACATTAAAAAATGTTCTACAAGCCAAGATAAAAACTCAAGAAATCTTTGTTGAATTTCTTGTTCTGGCACAATAATTTTTAAAAAGTGACTAAACAAATTATACTCTACGTTTAGCTCTTTGTGAGTATATTTAGTTTTTGACAGGTTTATATAATGCCATCCCCACCCCTGCTTCAATCAGCTCTCTTTAAGCATTGAAATGTCATTAAGACTGGCTAGATTGAATAATATTGCAGTTTGTGGTAATCAATATTTCTGATAGTTATAATTTTCTTATTTTGTTTAGGCTTTAATGTGGAAACAGTAGAATATAAAAATATTTGTTTCACTGTTTGGGATGTTGGTGGTCAAGATAAAATTAGACCACTCTGGAGGCATTATTTTCAGAACACACAGGTAAGTCCTAGCAAGTTATTTATTTTTAACTACTGTTTGAATTAATGACTCTCAATTATTTAGTATTTAAATAATATCCTTAATTTGCTTTATTTCATGGTGCTATGTAAATTTGTTCATGTATTTTAATTAACTGAATTCTTTTATGTTTGTTTTTATTATGTTATTTATCTGTATTTGTTTATTGTTGGGGATGGGGTCCTATAGCTAAAACCAGTACAAAAAGTGTCTTCAGTGTTAATTTCATCCATTGAATAAGATTGTTTCTCCAGAAGCCAGCATGATAGGTCAAGGTTTAAGGACTTTATCTATGATGTCCTCATTGCAAACTGTAGTTAGGTAAGACATACAGTAGGTCCCTTGGGCTTATGATTCTGTAAGGCTGAAAAATTAACTACAAGAGTCTGGCTATATAGATACTTGGTTCCCAGCATTTCCCCAAGTGATTGGGAATGGAAACTGCAGCATATAGTAGCTATCTCATGTCACTCAGGCAGTTGTTCTCATGAGCTGCGCTCCTCTTCCAATCTTATGAAACATACAAGGTGAGCTGAGGCATTAGATGTTGTTTCCATTCCTTTGCATCAGAGGGAAGACTGTTAAATATAGTTCTCCATGGCACTATCTCCACACAGCAAAATTCTGCATTTGCTTAATGCAGAAATTCAGTCACTGATGAGCAAAACTATATTTGGAACACGAATGTCTGAAAGCGTAGGTGAAGCCTGATAAAAGACAGAAGGGGCCATTTGGTCCAGTGCTCAGTGCAGGAATGGAAAGTAAATAATTAGCCCAAAAATTTAACCATTTGAAAACTTAAACTGAAGAAGAAACCTTATGGTATCATTTAGTAGGATTATTTTGTGAACTTTGATAGAAATAGTTTAACTACCTAACAGAGATGCATTCTTTACGTTTGGCTATAGCAAGTTGCATCATATCGCAAATACTGTTAATTCATTAGTAGCTGAAGACATGGTTTTTCATTGAAAGCTATCATAAATGCTAAAGTTTGGATATATATACTTCACTGGCTTTCCTGGCTCTTCTGAGGTACTGGCACCTAGGAACAGATCGCATGCCAGGAGAAAAGCTTGATACTTTGCATGGTTTCACATTTGAAACTTTGTTGTAGAGATAAAGATATATGAAATCAAGGCAGACTTAACTTGAATTTTTTTATTAATTATCTCACCACATTAATCAATACTTTTCCCCCACAGGGTCTAATTTTTGTGGTAGATAGCAATGACAGAGAGAGAATTCAAGAAGCAGCAGAAGAACTGCAGAAAATGGTAACTTTTAATCAGAATATGAACATTTTCCGTGCCAATGTGATAACAGTTTCTTTTAAAAATAGTAAAACTTAAATATAAAATAACAAAAAAATCAAATAGGATGTTCAGAGACATTATTACATGTTTTAAGGCTATGGAAATAATTAGGTAAAGGTAAAGGTTCCCTCGCACATACGTGCTAGCCGTTTCTGACTCTAGGGGGCGGTGCTCATCTCAGTTTCAAAGCCAAAGAGCCAGCGTTGTCCAAAGACATCTCTGTGGTCATGT